>CAEGAF010143103.1:0-12804 GCA_903067075.1 Micropoecilia bifurca | reverse complement strand
TATATATTTAAAGAGATATCAGTTTGTGTTTGTTTCTGTTTAAGAAACACTCAAGACTAGAGTGATTTTAAAACTCAAAAGGATCTATTTTTAATACATGATTGCATTCAGAGTCACTTTAAATGCGTTCTTTTTTAACCAGCGGATTTGTGCTGCTCCTGAAAGTTGTACTCATTAATATATCATTACCTGCACTTTAGTAACATCTTCGAAAAGCTGCAGCTCACAGATGCTTTAAGTTGCTCTTGTAATTTTTGTGTGAAACATGAGGAAGAGTCTGAGCTGCTTAGTCACCTAAACTTTTTTGCATTAAAATTGCAAATAGCTGAGATCAGTTTTAGGTCAAATCTGTGTGAGGCATAAATATTTATATATATTTACATCGATTGTTGACAAATGATGGAGGATGAGATTGAAATTAATGTCTGGATGATTAAAAGACAAAAGTTTGCTCTTGTTAACTTTAAAAACGGCAATGTCAGCATTTTTCTTTTCTTTTATCAGCTTCTACAGATTTGATTTGCATTTAATTTTCTCAAAATTTAACATACATTTGACAAAAACTTCACCAGAAAACTAAGCTATAAAAAATATCCTTCTTGCTATATTTTCTATAATACTGATGCCACAGACACATGTACACACATTATTCTTACCAAAATAGTAATTAGTAATTAAAGAAGTCTAACTTCTTTGGGAATGTTTTATAATATGAACTTCTTCATAATTCATTGTTAATGTTGCTACATTTATCAGAGTTATGAGGCTGCAAGATGTAGGTACATGCTGAGGCTTTTTTTCTGTGTGCGTAGAGGTGAGGCAGCGTACTTCCTTTGTAGGTGCAAAAAGGATCGTGTCCTGGAAAATGTTTGGAAATGACTGCTGGCTTTTGAAAGGACAACCTGAAGTCTGTTTCTTTCTTGTTGTTGATTCATCCTGACCTGAGGCGAGTCAGGTCTGCAGAGCGTTTGATGTTATTCTGGGTAGTTTCTGATGACTCACTGATGTGTTCTTGGAGTAATTTTGGTTGACCTCTCACTCTTAGGAAGGTTAACCGCTGTTCAGTGTTTTCTTCATTTTTAAAAGAGGCTCTCAACTTTAGTTCGCTGGAGTCTCAAATTCTTAGAAACTGTTTTTTGACCAGACTGATGTTAGTGACGTTGTTTTTGTTTCTTTAAACCCCAGCATAAAGTTCTGCTTTTTAGAAACTTGTAGCCTGCTTCATTTTTTGACAGGTTCTATTTAAATCCTAGGTGTGCCTTACGACGCAGCACTCAGCTGTGAGAAAATGTGGGTAACTCATGATTTAACAAAGTGGGCAACTATTTTTTCACACAGGGCCGGCTTGGTGTGAGTAGACTTTTTTTCTCTTAATAAATTAAATCACTACTTACAAATGCCTGGGTCTTTTTCAATTTCTGATCTTAAGATTTGTTTGCTAATCTTATGAAGGTAAAAGATAAAACAGAAAAAAATCTGGAGGGAAAAATCAATTTTTGAGCTGGTATGAATTAAAACATACTCCATCTATGTAAAACCACCTTTGTTTGTTTTTCTAATTAAGCGTTAAATTTAAAAAACAAATGATTAGCCTCATGTACTTCATCACACATAAAAAACACCCTGATAAACATGTAACCTCTTGTCACCTCCGTTTTACGTCACTCTTAATGTCCTCTAAAGTGGATGATCTAACGTTTCCAAAACCTGCTACCTATTCCTACCTTCCTGTGATTCACTGTTTAAATGCTTGTATGAAGACGTGTAAAGTCAGACTACGTCTAAAAGTTTTTGTTTGTGTTGTTCAACCAACAAAGATGCAACATTTTAATGTATTTTTCGGTCCTCCTGCTGTTCTCTCTGTGGGCTTTTCAATTATTTTTAAGGGCCTGGAATATAGAGAACGCGTCACCCTCAGTTCTAGGAAGCAGTTGTTTTGCCGCTTTGCTCGGAAGCATCAATATGCAGGATATGGACAGGTGAAGAGCCCAGAGAGAGATCAAGCCTTTGTTTGAACACTCCTGAAACAAAGGAGATCTGAGGCAGTTAGCTGTTCAAACAGCTAAAGCCTTCAGGCTTTTCACGACTCCCAAGGCTGTTGAAGGTGATAGTTGTACGTCTGTGTTTACACTGAATCTCTAAAAGAGGGAAACAGAGCATGAGATGATCTGCCAGAACCACCAGTCCCCCCTTTAGGAATCCTCCTGAAAAATGCATCACTGCAAATTATTCATTTCGCTGTGCAGATGATTCGTTGACGCCTTTGTGCTGCAGATAATGAGTGATAACATTGTTTGCTCACGTTACAGCGTTTCTCTGAGTGATCAGTGTCAGCAGAAGCGGGCCGGCTTCGATGTTTCTCTCTTTATCTGTGTTTACTGCTTCTGTTGTGTCCTGAATGCTGACGAGGCAAACCTGGGCTAAAACGCTTCCTCGAGTCGCCACAGTGAAAAAACAAAAACTCTTTCATCCACAGCGTCTGTATCTCACTTCTCTTTGTTGTCTGAATTGTAAAACCGCACTGGTTGGCCCTCATGTTTGCAACCTTATTCCTAGATTTGCTTTAATGTCTTTAGCTTAAATGTTTTCAACAAACAGTAGGACCATTCAGTTGGTTATTCACAGCTTTAAACCATCAGCTGGATGTATTTTAGAGCTGCAGTGTATGGGGGGAAAGGTTGCTGGTGTGAATCCCAAAGGGAAGGGAGGGATCACAAAATGAACAAAAAGAGGCGTTTGCTCGATGACTCCACTGAACGAACAAACAAAAAAAATCACATTTGTTTACTTTTATGTTCCTTTTCTTTAGTAGTTTTTTTCATATTTCTATACTAGTGATAAATTGATTATTAAAAGTGATAAATATTCTGATTAAATTGTTATTATTCCTATTGAAAAACATGAGGCTCTGCTGTGTGATTGTGGATGACGGATTGAAGAGGGAAGATGTTTGATTGTCATGATGTTCAATTCAGAGAGATTTGCCCTGTTGTTCAAATCTATAAAAGAAATACAGAGTTCTTTTGTATTAAAAAATATATATTAAAACAGTCCAGCTGTCATGTCTTTGCTTTTCAGCTGGAAAATTAATTTCTGTAGATTGCTTATAAAAGTCATCAGAAAAGATTGTTTAAATTACCGTCAGTCAGATGTAATCAAAACAAACAGAAAATCATACGACACACTGATTAGCAGGAGATGACTCTTATCACCAATTGAACAGAACTGTATTAACTTGTATTCATCTTTAATGTAGCTGAAGAAAACCTATCAGAGGTTTTCTTCAGCAAGGTTGAGCTACTTTGTAATAAATAAGAATAGGACATTCAGACATTAGATGTGCAAATCTCATTCAGTCGTAAAGATGACAAATAGACTATAACTGCAGTAAGAGTCTGATTTTTTTTCTTGGAAGCTCTAGACAAAAAAAGTCTCACCTCTGATTAGCTACTGGCTAGTTTGTTGGCTGCTGTCCAGTGTATTTGAGGCGTAAAGATTGTGTCACAACTTGCAATTTTACCTCAAAAAGCATGGAGGGAAAAAAATCAAACTGTTGCTGATGAAACATTAATTATTATTTCAGTTTCCCTGCCAATTTATTATACAAGGTTATGAGCTTGTTGTATAAGCACATAAATGTTTATCTAAAATCCGGGCCTATTGAGAAACACAAAGTTAATTAAATATGTTGTCTGCGTATATAATTGCATATAAATGTGTCCCAGTCTAGTTGGTCTTTACACATGTACAGCACACAGAACACTGGAGCCTAATTAAGTGTAATGAGGGACAAGACAAGTACTTTACGACTCAAAGTGGTCGCTGCAGAAACCCCCATCTTTTATAGTTAGCAGGACATGAATCTTTAATTTAACTAATTCAGAGACAAAACTTTCCTCTGCTTTTAGGAAATGGCTGCATTATCCAAAACACATTAAACAGTTGCCACCCATCATCTTCCACTCTTATTAAAATCTGCTGAACAAACTATGCCACTTTTTGCATCTGTCTCACATTTATACAAACATTTATTTATGTTGCTATTTTTTAAACCAAACAGTGCAAGTTGCGTTTTCTAGCCTTTCACAAGCTGTGCGACATAAACTTAGACATGAAAACCTAGAATCATCTTTGATTGAATCAACATTTACAGGTTTTTATCTTTTTTATGATCTTTCTGAGAGAATAAATGTATTTTTATTTTTCCATAAAAAAAACACCTGATGCAGGATTTGGAATAAAAGGTAACATTTAATAAGTTTGTGAAATATTGACAGACAATTATCAAATGTGACAAACGGTACAACACTGGAATCCTGATGAATCCTGTAAAGGATTTGATGAGAAAATGTTTATTTTAGTCATTAGAGACTTGAATTTGTCTCTTAAAATTTTAAAATTTGACTTTGACTTGGAAAAAATTACTTACACAAATGAAAATCATGCAATGTTTTTCTTCCTCTTCACGCTTCACTGTGAACTACTTTGTGTTGGTTTGATACATAAAATCCCAATTAGATAAACTTATATGCGTCTTTTTTTTAGTAGGAACAGAGTCACATTTTATGTGACGATAGATGGAGCAAAACAAAGGGTATTTCTATGGAAAGACTAAAAAGGCATGACTGAGAAGGACGAACATTCACTTTTAAGTTTTCAGTTCAGCAATTCTAAGCGTACAACCAGAACTACAAGAGCTTAAAGTCATTAAATCAAGTTTGAATATGTGGAAAAAAAGACTTAAAAATTGCTTTTAATCTCTTATCTTAGTAAGGTTGCTGTGTACATTTTAACTTCTTAATTTACAAACCTGGTAGATTCGCCAAAGATCAGCAGCTATTGGTGCTGAGAGGATTTGACAAAATATTGACTCAGACAGGCTGAGCACAAAGACACACTGTTCAGTGTTTGTCTTTCATATGATGCTGCACTATAAGGTGCTAGACTATCACATGACATCTAAGTAAACATTGTAAAATAATTTTGATTTTAATGTAAAAAAGATCAAGTTGTGTGAATACTTTTCCAAAGTAAAGTCCTGTTTAGATCAATAAACTAAATCATAATTACAGCGAACAAAAGGGATAAACCAATGGATGAAAGAATAAAACCCTGGAGCTGTAAGGACAGAGAAAGAAACTGAAAAAAGTAAATGTGACAAGAGGCAAGTAGCTGCACACCTTACAGAATAAAAAATTCATAAAAAGTACCATATACTTCACTGTTCTTCAGTGATACAGTCTGCTGGGGAGATAGTTGTATTTACCTAAAGCATTTCATAACT
The DNA here is from genome assembly GCA_903067075.1 of Micropoecilia bifurca. Lineage (NCBI taxonomy): Eukaryota > Metazoa > Chordata > Actinopteri > Cyprinodontiformes > Poeciliidae > Micropoecilia > Micropoecilia bifurca. Next base: position 7,520 of record CAEGAF010143103.1, on the reverse strand, counting down.
ATTCCAAATGTTCTTGGCCTTTTCAGATTCCAACCTATAAATACGTCTGTTTTTGGGATAATATGGCAAACAAAGGGAAGCTGAAGTATCTCAAACTTGTGTTTTGTAGTCTTGCAGGAACTTCCTTTTCATTTCAAACTTGAATTTCTTTGCAAAACAAAACCAGTCGATGTGTAATAAGACCGGAAGGATCTTTATCAACTAGCATAATGAAAACAACATAAAAAAATAAAGCGTTATGGTCATTCTCATACGCTCTTTTTGTCTATAATCTAAAATGAAAATAAAGTTTAGTGCAGAGGACAGTTAAAGGAAAACAGCAGATGCGTAGTGCCGACATAGCAGTCTCACACCCACAAAAGTGACACCTTCAGGAAATGTCTCTCAGAAACCACAGAAATCTTAGGCAGCAACACCCATAAACATGATTGTGACATCAAACAATCATGGGCATGTGTTACTTTTGCAGTCAGGGCAAAATTGGTACAGACCAGTGCAAACCATGTAGGGGAAATCAATGCCAAAAGAGTTTTCCAAAGACCAACAATCACTGTCTCTGTTTCTAGGTTGCAGTAGGGAATACACAGAATAAGTTACTGCAGAAATCTTACTATACCAAACCACACTGTTAAAATCAGAATAATTTCAACTCACATTTCCAATAATGATGTTCTTGTTTCCTTTTTTTCAAAAATAAAAAAACATGTATGGAAACAAAGTCTCAAAGCGAAACCAAAGCTTAAAAAACACCTTGGGAATATCACACTAGTTCTGCTGAAACTACAAAACCTTACCGTCTAATTTCACCTTTAGGCGTGTTTGAGATTAATGGGAAATATTAAACGAAATCATTCCTGAGCTTTACACTCATACAGACATTTATATGTAAACATTTATGCATATGCATGCTATGCTTTCTGGGTCTTTATTTTCAAAGAAAATCTTTAAAAGCATGAGCCATTCCTTATACTTTATATTTATTCACTATTATGTGTTGGTTTTTCACAAAAATCTTATAAGACTACCATACCTGGCCCAAAAACGTTGCCACCTGAATAAAACTGAGCAAATAACCTTTCTATTGGATAGTTACTGCGTAGCAACTGTCTTTCTGCTGGCAACAAGTTGCTTAGCTCCAGCTGATGCCTTGAATAGCTTCTCATTTTTAAAAATAAAAAACATGTGGAAAGACACATAGAAATGCTTTACTTTGTACAGAAATCTGGAACCTTGGCTGTGGAGAAACGTTTGTCTGATGGAGGCGTTGAAGTTTTAAACCATTGCATCTGATTTCATCCAATTACTAGCATTAGGCTATGATGTATGTAATACGCCAGCTTGATGAAGCTAACTGGGAATTGTATGTGCTGTAAACAACCCCACAGGGAGTAGAGTCACGACATCTTTGCCAACAATAAAATGTCTCATACATTCATCTTACTCTGCCAACATGGACTAAAGGGCTCTGTTCACTTCCTCTGCTGTCATTCCCAAACTACAACCCTACAGTGCTATTCTAAAACAGCGCACAAAATCATCATCATCGTTAATAACTCCTCCTTTTTACTGATTGGCAAAAGAGAAATTCAACTGGAGAAATCAAGCTCAATGGGAGAAATCCCAGACAAGCAAAGAAGGGAGATGAGAATTGAGTAGAATTGGGTAAGAAGGCAGTGACCAGGATAGTATAACTAAGGAATATGTTATAATAAAAACAGTGAAAGTAAGAGCATTCCCACAGTGTGACTGACCTGAAGGGATTATTACTGAACAGATGTGTAGTCATTAGAAAAGCAGCACCACAATCTGGAGATGCTGGAGCTGGTCAGGTTTAGATTCACCAACATGAAGAGGTCAGATCGCAACGCTGGATGGAAAGAAACCTTGTGATTTTCATAAAATAAATTATAATCTGCATGTGACTAATGAAACGGAAAAACCTTCAGGAAACTGAACTGCCACAGAAGATAAAAATAATTTCCGGAGTGAAAAATTTGACATTCCTCTCTAGATTTGACTTGGCAAACCTCACTTGTCATAGTGAAACTAGATTTGTTCTCTCAATCTAAAAATGTGCACAAACATTGAGTAGTAATACTTCTGTCATTATCTGGCAGTACAGTAACCTCAGTGCAACAGTGACCTCAGGTGACCAAATGATGGAAATGCTGACGCTTTGTTCACTTACAGACATTTACATAATTTAACAATAAAAATGTATTTCTAACATGATCATGTAATTAATTAAAGTGTTGAATCTTTTTCTTTATTTTATATAATTCCATCCATCCATCCATTTTCTTGACACCCTTGTCACACCTCCTAAGATACGGTGCATGTCTGGAAGAAAGATGTAGACAATCATTTTATGTTGATATGTAATTTCTAAGAGGAATTGTTCCAATGTGGCTCTTGTAGCGTTATATATTGTACTTATAAAAAGTAATCATTCCATTAGATTTCTGACTTTTAATTGCTTTTACAAATCAATCTTGATCAACAAAATCAAGCACATCTGAACCTTCTATCTTTACAAGTCGTCCAGCGCCTGCTGTCGAGACGCATCCTCATGGCGTGATGCTGCCAGCACAAATGGCAGCATCACGCCATTATTCCCAGTGGGGATAACGTGTTTTACGTCCACCAAACACAACATCTTGTCAGATGGCCAAAAATCTCCATTTTGATCCAATCAGGCCAAAGGAGTTTCTTCCAGTTGACCATAAAGGTCCAGATGTGCTTGAATTTGTTGATCATGATTGACTCCAGGTAGCAGCTATTTGTAGGAAAAAATTTGAATTTTAAACAGATTGTTGAAAGTTTTCTGCTTAATCATTCAGTATTAACTGATGAAAAACTGCATTTTAAATGTCATTCTCGCATGAAGGTTAATTACCGTGACTAGAAATGCTTCATTGATGATTAATTGCTAAACTCCAACCTCATGATTACACCTGTCTGTGGAAAACATTACCCACGCCGAGGTTTGGAGAGCAAAGTGTAGCAGATTGTTACCTTATAGTATATTTCCATTTGACTTGAAAAGATTTGAAAGCTGGCAAACCCAGTGTAGGATGTGACCCATGAAACTGCAGAGCTGCGAAACAATGAGCTTTAAAAAAGAAATAGATCCAGAGTATATCTGCTCAGGCTTTGCTGTAAAATATTTACAACATTTGAAATGTTTTTTTAAGTAAAGGTTTGTACTCCACATAAAGGCAAAAAGATATCCAGATGTGTTGAAGCTTCATTAAATCACTTGGTATGTGACTCCTCCACCCACTGATGTTCTGTTATCTTGCCTTCATCAGGGTGTTGCTTCCTCTTCTCTCAATCTCTCAATTACAGGAGCTCATTTCCTCTAGTTTCTAAAAGGCGGAAACGGCAAATATCCCACATGTCGGTGATGTTTGCAACAAGATCAGTATGACTGCAAAGGGAAATAAGTCAACTGTTCAACCAGTCAGTAAAAAAAAGAAAAAAAACCTCTGAGGTTATTAAAATATAACCACAATGATTTTCCGCAGTATTTTTATTTAACCTTTGGTTTTTAAAAGATCAAATTAGAGACAGTATGAGTTCCATGGCCAAATAGTATGAAAATTAATAACGTTACAATAATAATAGGTTTCTATAGTTTGATTTTTCTACAAATATGTTTTTCTCATCCTCTGATGCTACAGCTCTTCACAGATGATTCATGAGGAGTTTTTACACTCATTGGTCATGTTAAGAAGTCCTGCCAGCAGAAACTTGACCCACTTTTGCCTTATGAACCGCCTTCATTCATCACAGCATGGATTCCACAACATGTTGGAAACATTCATCAGAGACGTTGGGCCATAATAGCATCACCCATTTGCTGCAAGTCATTGGCTGAATATTCATGATGGAAATCTTTCATTCCACTCCAAATCAAAGGAGCCCTATTAAACTGAGATGTTGAGATTACGAGCCTATTGGATTACAAAATACAAGATATTTTGGTGTTCAAGAAACAAGTTTTAGATTATTTGAGCTTTGCAGTGACCTGCCGGGAGTCGCCAGTCGTCTTAAAGGGATGGGGATGATCAGGTGGGGCTGCAGCATTTTAAATGCTCAGATGCTTCTAAGTGAGTTTATGTGAAGGTTGTTGCAAAGATCAATACTAATTTGACCAGGCCAGATTACTACAATCTGTAGTCTGACATCGAGAAAACATTTTTATCCTACTAACTGGATATTTGCTGCCTAACTACATCAAGCTGCTGCCATGTGATTGGTTGATTCACAGTTTGTATCAACGAGAAATTGAACAAGTTTAACTAAAAAAGAGGCCTTTCAGTGTGCATAAATGGTCATAATCAAATACACTAAGGGTAGAGACATCTTGCAATAATCAATTTAATTTTAAAAGGTTTTCTGAGTTGTTTTTAGATTTTTATATTTAGAAATACAGTAGTGACTTTTACTTTGAGTATGAGCTTTTTTATGTCTTAGTAGTCTGAGAAAGGAAAGACTTTTTTCTAATGAACTCCATTCAAAGCGCAGCCTTTTTATCTTCCCCATACTTCCTGTCACAACATAACTCTTAAGGGTAACAGAAACCAAAAGAACCAAAAGTGAGCATGTTTATTTGAAATAAAAATCAATCTTAACATATATTTACAGATTTTACGGAACTACAGTGCAGTTCCCGTTCAGACAGAGCTGAAATAAAGTTAGAGGTGAAACAAAATTCCCTTTCTAAACAATGGTGAGAATAAACAGAAGTACATGACCTAACATTTCAAAAAGAAGACAAAAAAACCAAACAGATTTTTGTTCCAACACCTCAGAGCGAGGACTGGGTGAAGGACATCAGACACGCGTATGTTGGCGCTCACTGCTTCACACCCACAGTCTCACATTGTCAGGAAGTGCTGACTGTAAGAGCAGGTGAGGGTGACTGGTAAAGCGTATCGTCACCAAACAGAACTTCAGAACTACTGCAGGCCTGTAAACCGAACTTTGTCACATTCTTTCACACAAGGCCTCCTCAGGCTGCAACACCTGCAGGCAGCATTGATGTTAAGACAAAGCAGGAGCGCCACTAAAATATAACGCAGACACGTTGGTTTAAAACGATGTCGGTGCAAATTGTGATCAGTAATTCTCACCTCAAGTCTCATGTAACACTTTCGGTTTTGGCCAACAGTCACTGTAGCTTTTAATGTGCAAGTTCACTTCTCCATTAATGGCACAATTTTCTTCTTTTTTGCATGTTTTCCTAACCGACTGCGTTAACAGACAGTAAATGAGGAACAGTAACTTCCTGCCACAATGTCATGCTGGGAAAAACACTTGTTTGCATTGCAAATTTGCTGTCAACATCTCTTTAGAACCTGGCGGGTGATGCAACCATGCAGACAGTTTTGTTATTCAAGAAGGTAGCTGTCTTACAGTTTTATATTTGTGTAGTTAAATTGGTGAGCAACAAGTTTTAAGACTGAAGCTCTCTGTCTCAGCTGGTAATCCTAGAAAAGTGTTGATCACTTTTAACAGTAAAATATACCATTTTAGTGCAGTAAGATCTCACCATGTTGAATCAAGACTTTGTAGAACAAGGCACTAACATATTTCAGTATTTAGCTTCAACTATCCACTATTTAGTGGTATTTCAGTAAAGGGGGTTGCATTTAAATGTTCACCATATTTGTCAGAGTTTTACTTGTGAGAAGCATTTTGCATGTTGTCCAAAAAGTTCAGGTTTGGTCTTGTTAAGGCAGAGCATCTTCTCCCACATGTCTTCCACAATGTGGTAAAGTTTGGGTTGCGTTTAGTTGTGACAGCGTCAGCCAACCAGCTGCTGCCAACAACCTCTCCTTCTTTGATTTGGTTTGTCCCTGTCTGTTAGTGTTTAACCTTGTCTCTCACAGACATGTAGATACTGACTAACTGTATTAGCAGTAAAAGCTACTTGAAAACTGACTCAGAGCTAATCTGTTCAGCTGTGTTTCTTATCTTAAACCACTGCAGGAGCTACTGCTGCCATTAACATCTTACTTTAAACATAGGCTAGGAGTTTGAAGGGACCCAAATTAAATTTTTTCTTTTTCATTTTTGTTTAATGCGAACTTTTCATAACAGTCTGAACGAAATGATTTTTTTCTTTCTTTTTGTTTATGTGGTATAAAATCATGTGTGACCCAAGTTCTGAACAGCCAGATGGGATTCATAATCTGACCTGAACATAATCGATACTCCACAAACATCGCTATTCTGTGTCCTGATATGTGCAAGCAGGAAGAAAAATAACAACCATGGTGGACCATAGTGAAGTTTAAGTTGTTAATGTGCTGGCTCATTCAAATGTTCATTTTAATGGCTCCACCATTTCACTTCTTCTTTTCCATGGTAGTTGGTAAAACACTGAGATCGCTGATGTTATTGCACTCTTTGCTGACCATGAGGGACATTTTCAGGTTATTTACAGCTCACAGAGATCACATACAAGTCACATGTATTTGGAAGTGAGAACGACCTTAAAATTCACAAAAAAATCGGATTTGTGTCACTCCAGACTGAACGCAGCCATAGAAAATATCTCTTGATCACAGCTTCTGTGTTTTTTTTGTGTGTATGCTGTGTTTTCTCAAATGCTCAATCTATTGTGCTAGATCATCTTTCACTCTGAGTCAGGCTCTGCTGGAGGAGTTTTTCTCTCTACTATCGCTCCATGCATGCCAGTAAGAGGGATTGTTGCTAAGTCAGCACTGCAATGAAAACAGCTGTGGCTTGTGTATAATTGGATTGAATTAGCTGGGTTTTTGGAAAGTTCCTTGAGATGTGAGTTTTAAGTTAGCACATTGCAGACAAACTGAATGAAAATAATAAAATAAACTGCAAACTTGGACAACCTATGGCTTTCTTCTTCTCACAACTCCATGAAAGCTATCCCAATTTGTTATCCTGTCAATAGAGTAATGACTGAGCTCTTAGACCTTCTCAGAGTGACTTAGTTTATAATTAAAGGTTTAATTAACCAGGTCAATTAACTGATTGGGAAACCTCTGACAAAAATTGGTTTCACTGGATTTCATTCAAGGCTACAAGAGTTAAAGGAGCAGCCTATCATTTTTAAGCCAGGTTTTTATTTGGTAAAAATGAGCTGATCATTTTCCTTCCACTTCAAAGTGTCCTGGAGTTTCTTCTTCGTGTTTTGGCTAAGAAAAATGTTAAAGAAATAAATACATAACTTAAAACAACATTGAAATGGACTGCATTTTGCAAACAGCAGCCACAAGTTACAGGCATGATGAAGTGGTGATGTTATCATTTAGTTCGAATGAGTTTGCAAACAGCATGTGTAGAACAACCACAGAGCTGCAGATGATTAAAATCAGGGGTAGGCATTATTAATTATGGTAACATTCTGGTTTTATATATAAAACCAGAATGTTTTTATATATAAAACCAGAATAAAACATTCTGGTTTTATATATAAAACCAGAATGTTTTATATATAAAACATTCTGGTTTTATATATAAAACCAGAATGT
>CAEGAF010143102.1:0-45000 GCA_903067075.1 Micropoecilia bifurca | reverse complement strand
ATTGCAATCGGTGCACCATCACTCCTGTCCCACTCTAGCTTCCACTCTGTTCTTACATTGGTAGAAGAACTAAAATCTCCTCCAACAGAACGAGGAAACGGCCTTCAGTGCACTGATGTGACAAAATTGGCCCTTAAATGCAGCCTTCAGAGGAATCTGGAGACTCTAACTCAGTTAAAGTGTTAAAGCTGTTATTACCGTAAACAATGGGTTGAGACTCCGTGGCCTGCTCCTCCTGTTTCCTCAGAGACTCAGAGGCTTCGAGTTTGTCCACCTGTGGGAAAACATTACCGAGTCAGACTTGAGCTGAAGAGTCGGCGATCGGCTCCTGAAGAGCAGAGGCAGAGACGCCACGTTTGTAAAAAACACAAAACAAAAAACAAAAAAAAAAAAACAAAAAAAAACTGACCTCGGGGTTATTTCACTGGCTGACGGATGGGACCATTCCTGACAGGCGAAGATCAATACAGTCCAGATTTAAGTAAATAAATAATAATAATAAAAAAAATACAGGCTGCCAGCGGCAGACCTTGCTCATGTGTTGGAGACCCTCCATAAGGCATGAGGATTAACTAGAGTCAAACAGCTACTGGCTACTCTAATCAAGCTTGGCTACAGGCGTCTATTGGATGGACATCCACCTATCAGTGGCAACAGTTAGGGAATTAGGAGGAAAGACAAAGACAAAGAAGGGCTGCACAGTGGCGCAGTTGGTAGAGCTGTTGCCTTGCAGCAAGAAGGTTCTGGGTTCGATTCCTGGACTTTCTGCATGGAGTTTGCATGTTCTCCCTGTGCATGAGTGGGTGCACAGTCCAAAAACATGACCGTCAGGTTAATTGGCCTCTCCAAATTGTCCCTACGTGTGTGTGTGTGTGTGTGTGTGTGTGTGTGCATGGTTGTGTGTCTCTGTATTGCCCTGTGACAGACTGGTGACCTGTCCAGGGTGACCCCGCCTCTCGCCCGGAACGTTGGCACCAGCAACCCTCCTGACCCCACTAAGGGACAAGGGTGTAAGAAAATGGATGGATGGCAATAATGGTCCCACCATCCAGCCACCCAGAACATGTATGAGTATGTAGAGAACCAACTCCTTGTCACATTTGAGTGAGAAACATAACACCCCCCATTTTCTGCTGAAATATTCTACTTACTATAAAATGAAAAGTCAATCCAAAGTCCAATTAGTAATAAGGTTACTCATTAATATTGTAACACAAAAACACTTTATTTCACCTTAAAAACAAAAAAAAAACAAAAAATTAAAACAGCTATGAGAAGTTGATTTAAAAAAAAAAGAAACCAATTTGCACCCGATTCATTTCTTTCCCCACTAAACTATTTCCTTCACAGTTCAGAAACAAACGAGCAGGGAAGGGACAAAAGAAAGCAAGAACCAAGCTGCCCCAGAGAGCCTCTTCCAACGCGTTTGGGTTCAGTTCTCTACATACGGCGACACAGAGACGACTACGGCCGATCTGGTTAAGCAGGCTATGCTGAGAAAACACAGGCTGCAGTTTCATTTGACAGGAGAAGGGGTTGAGAAACATGCTGAAGCAGCAGTTTAGTTCTGTTCTTCTTTGAGGGTGCATGAGAAAGACAGAGGGAGAGCGAGCTACAGCGGGAGGAGAGTGAAAGAGGGCGAAAGGGGGAGGAGCGGAGCGGAGGGGAGGGGATGACTCTGTTCAGCCAATTCAAGGTTTCCAGAAGCAGGAACAGCCAGCGGGCGACATCTTTTAGCCTGGTCTGAGTGCTGCTGACGGCTACAGAGGTGGAGGCAGAGGGAGTGGGGAGGGGTGAGGGGGGGCATGCTTGTTCTACTTTTCTTTCCCCAACCAACACACTCAAATTACATGTTTTATTGCCATCATACATTTAAACTGTCCTTTGAAGAGATGTACTGTACAAATATTGAACACTGTTTTGGCGCTTTTAATCCACTTATTTTGGATTTTATGTTAACATCTGTTTATTAGCACAGAGAAATTAGGCAGTCCACGTAGTAAAACAAAACAAATCTCTGGATAAATACGCTTTGTGGCTGCTCCGGTACGGAAATTAGGCTTCAATTTAGCTGCAGACTCAATCCTATATAGACATATTGGCTGCATCAAAACCAAACAGCTGAATGCAAGCAGGAAATGACCTTTAACGGGAGCAAATTAGAAAAAAATACATAAAAAAGCTGTTTGAAGATATGATGAACTAATTTAGGATGTTAACGGCAGACTGCAGCCGAGTGGTGTTAACAAGTCAGCGAATCCATCTGTGACTTTGAATGAGAGGACCTGACGACAGCAGGACAGGGATCCAACCAGAGAGGAACTCTGCACACTAAGAATCTGTTTGGAAAGTTGTCTCCGTGTGGCTGCACATCTGAGCTCACAGAATCACTAATTAAATGTGGGAGAGAAAAAAAAAACAAAAATAAAAAATATCACAGAATTCTGGGGAGCCTCCAGGTCTCCTCAAAATTCTGGCAATAAACAAAATTGTGGTTTTTACACATTAGATTTGATAGACTACACAGACTAGCAGCTAATAAAATGAACAAATCAAATTGGTTTGATGTTGAGATTACCAATTAAATGTGTTGTAAAATGTCAACAGACGGCATAAAGCAATCTTCCTAACATCTAACAATTAAATGCCAATATTTGGTCTATTATTTATAAAGCCTTGCACAAACCTTCATACCCTTTGACATTTTGTTTGTACATCAGACACATTGCAACCATAGACTTTATGATCTGTAAGTGTGGTGATATTTTGTATCCAGGGCTGAGTAAGTCATTACTCTGTAGAGCCAACAACTACAGCAGCAGGTCTGCACCGGCTTTACATTTCTAGAACTTGACCCGTTTTTTATGAAACCACAAAAAACAGCAGGTCTGGCATTAGCTCTCCTAAATTCTGCCTTGCGTCATTTTAAATCTCGGTCTGGATTTTGACTGAGCCAGTTTAAAATCAAAATATTTCAGTCTTAAACATTAATTGTTGCTCTAGCTGTATGTTTTGCTTTGCCGGTTGAGGGTGAACCTCCGCCGTAGTTTCAAGTCTTGTGCTTCCTCCACCGGCCAACTCCAGCCTGATCTCATATCTCAACTCAAGAAAAAGCGTTCCTAGAGTCCTATGCTGGGGAAAAGGAGGCTTGTGTTGGTCAACCACATTATATACCGATAGAATAGATTACTAAAAAAATTTTTTTCTTGGATTTTAATCTTTTTTGAACAACCAAAAAACATTCTCGTTTTATTTGAATTAGAAAAGTCTGAGCAGCCACTCAGCAGCTTTCCAAACAGAGCCTTAGAGGTTGGTGAAGAGCCCCACTCCGGTGCACAGTGGGTTGGGTGGGTTGTCTAGTGGAGATTACAGTCAGAAGTGACATGAAAGGAGGAGGGGGCATGCAGTTTCTGCTCAGTTTACTCCCGCAAACTAATGACTACTGGACATGGCAGAGGGAGGAAAGGGGGAGGGGGGGTCAAAAAGAATGATTAGAAAATGGATTCGACTTTCACCTTTTCCTTTATCGCATCAACCTGGAAAGGAAATTCAGAGAGGCAACTTAAGGAGGGGAAAAAAACAAACGGGAGTCTCCTCAAAACAGAAATTGACAAAAGAGAAAAAGATCAAACAGAAGGCTCGTCGCCAAGGGAACCACACAAAACCCTCTGAGCAGTGTGGGTAATTAACGCCACTTTTGATACAAATGCAGACTGAGATTTTTAATGGTGCAGAAATTGCTCACTTTGCATTTTAGGCAAATGCAAAACTAGATGGATTAACTGCAAAGGTGGGGCAAATAAATTATGCTATTAAAATAATGCTACAAAATTAGTCTTAACCATAAACTGTTAAAAAAATGAATCTTACAACTAAGACACTTGGCTTAAAGTTTTTCAGAAATTCTTCCCTTAAGTCTGCTACCTGTTTTGAAGACAACAGCTTGTCTTTCTGACTTGCAAAAGAGCTATGAAGTAGTTTTCTGAATCTCCTCTGCAAAACATTTGTATGGAAAAGCAGCTCAAAATGGATGGAAAAACAAAATGAAACATCAATGATGGAACAATGATGACAGCAGCAGAAGAAGAGGAGCGAGGACAGACAGAGTTGCTAATATTGAAGGACTGGAGAGAAAACTTCACTGACAAACAGAATTCGCAGACACTTTTTAGCTTGCTGGACTTCATAGGAAGGAAGGAATGGAGAAGGTTTGCAAAACTTTCTCCAAATCTTTCAGTAGGTGACATGTAGCCTAATGTCACTCATTGTTTTCTGCTTTTTGTCATGTTTCTAACCAGATCTCAGTGTGAGACCACTCATACCAGCCAACCCACCTTAGAGAGATACTCCCTCATGACCTGGATGAAGTATGGCATGGAGAAGTCCATGATGTTGTGTCGCCAGGCGGTTTCCAGCACCACGTCTGGCCGCAGCAGGTCGTAGCAGGTGAACAGGCAGGCGGCGAAACACTCCTTCTTGTCTTCATTCAGGAACCAGGCCAAGAGTTCCTCAGCCAGCTCAGTGTCTTTGGACTCTGATGCATACAGCATGGCGTCCTGCGAGGAGATCACAAAGCCACATGTAATTTGGATTTACGTAGGGAAGGGAAAGAAAGGGAGCCCATCTGGCATTTTGTATTTCAGCGTAGCTTCTGGCACAAACGGTGAGACGGTGCCGCACCTTGTAGAGCTTGTCCTTCTTGCAGAGCTCGACGCTCTGCTTCCAGCGGTTGTTGCCCTTGAAAAGATAAGCTGCGATCCTCCTGAATTCAATCAGTTCGTGCTTCTCCAGGCTCTGAGCCAGTGAGATGTTGTCGAAGTTATCGTAGCCGTCGATGGATGTTCGCAGAGCCTGAAAGACAAAAACACAGGATGGGGGGTAAAGTTTAAAATCAAACCATTTGACAAACAAAGTCTATGTATGTTATATGGAAAAGAATTCAACTTTTTTGTCCTTAATTAAATATCAAGATATTTAAAAAGCTGAAACTTGGAGCACAAGAATAGATAAACAATGATACAGATCGCATCGTACCGCGTAGTCTTCCTCATTAATGAAGAGGTTGTTGAGTGCCTCATTTACTGCCTTGTTGTTGTGATTCTGGACCGACCGCAGGTAGGTTTTAACGAGAGGCAGCTGCTTCATCTGGACAGATTTAAAATAAAGTTAATTAGCACCCCGACGCACAACGTTTCGAATGACTCTCAGCTAATTATTTGATTTTATTCGGGGCGAATTTCACCTTGCTGAAGAAGATCACGGCCCTGGTGTGGTCCAACCGGGGAGAGAGCACGATGAGCAGGTCGTTCAGTAGCAACGGCTTGAACTCCAGATAAAACTGGATGGCCTTGTAGTACAGCTCTACATTCGCCACCTGGAATGAGACGCAGAAGTTCAGTTCGTCACAGATCTGTTTTCCTCAACAAAAACACAACAGTAGTATTTTTGTTTTGTGCTCCGTTGTTGCCATTGTTTCTTTTTCTCCTCGTTACCTTGGTGACAATGTCTTTGAACTGACCCTCCTTCCAGGCGTCAGCTGGATGGTTCATCATGGTGATGATGGCGTTGTCATATTCCTCATACTTGTCATAGAGGAATACCAGCTCAGCCCAGAGGTGGGCCTGCTCAGCTGCCCTGAGAACCTGAAATACACAAACAAACATAACTTCATTAACTCACATTTGAAATCCGTAGTATTGTTTTTCATTTCCCAGTTTATGCATATTTGCCTGGAATTAATCACTTTACTGCTGAGTGACTCATTAAAAATAATCAAACACCTACTTTAGGAATGTTGACGCGGGACCAGAAGAGCTCCAGGTGTTCCCTCATTTTCTGCGGCTTAAACTTGGAATAGAGGATGGCCAGCTCAGTGAACATTCCCATGTGGGCGCGTTCCAGACCCAGAGCGGCTTCAAGCATTGTGATCAGCTCCTCAAAGTAACCGCGGTCCTGCAGGAGACACAGAGGGACTGAAGGACACCAAGCAAGGACTCGCATTGACACCAAAAAAATGGATTTTAGCCATTTGCTCTCATAGCAGATATGTTTTGTTCGATGAAAAGGCCATGGTAATTTCCGTGAAATTAATTCATACCTACCTTCAGAAATCAAATCGGAATTCAAAGTATAAAATCTTTTTTTTCCATATTTGACTGAAGCAATACCTGGTAGTAGTTGATTAGTTCCTCCAGCTCGTCGGCATGGACCACGATGTGCAGACCGCACATCTGGGCAAGACGGAACTCCTTCCCATCTACACAGGCGAAACACACCTGGAGGAGCAGAAAAATGTACCTCACACACGTAAGCCAATAAATGTCATATTGCAATACCAAATAATAAAACGAATCAGCTTCATCACCTCCTTCCAGGTGCGGGTGCTGTTGGCTTTGCGCGCTCCGTCTACGGCTGCCTGATATTCTCCCAAATGCACCAAAGTGGAGGCCAGACGGCCAAAATTGGAGACGTTGTTGTAAAGCAGCTTGGCCGCTTCGTACATCTTGTCGTCATAACAACGATCGCCCACCTTAACAAAAAGAAACAGGAGATCAAACCCAGAATGGACGCCTCGAGTGCCAGCTACTCCAGATGTGAGTGAGCTCCCAGGACCTACCTGCTGAATGTGAGCGTTGTTGGGGCCGTTGATGAACTCTTCCAGCTCCGCCAGACGATTGGTTTTGGCCAAAGCGAAGATCAGCTCCGTCTCAACATACGACTCCCGAGCCTTCTTACGAGCCATCTGCAAGAACTTCACCAGATCCTCCCAGTTTCCTGCGCACGACCCATTGGTTATACATTTACCAAACATCAGGAATTTCAAATAAAATAGGGAAGACGTTTTAAAATGAGAGATGACCAGGTAGAGGCGGTCTCACCACTTTGAGCTGCAGCCTGTCCCACCTCCATGTAAGCAGACGGGTCGTCAGCCTTGATGTAGGAGTCTATGGCTTCCTTGACCATTCCCTTCTGCAGCTGGGCCTTGGCCAGCTGACTCCACACTGGAGGCTCATTGCAACGCTCGGCAAATTCATATGCCCTGTCCAAGTTTCCAATGTGCTCAATCAGAACCTACAAGGGAAGAAGATCAAAGAAAAAGCTTAAAACATGGTTGTTACTGTGAAGACTAGTATTAAAATAAGACAGAAAATAACAAAACCGGATGCAGATTGGAAGCACACAACAGTGGAGCAGGTGGCCCTCACCTGAACAGCAGAGGTGTTGACGTCAAACTTCCTGAAAATTGCAAAGGCCTCCTCAAACAGCTCGTTACTGATGGCAATATTTGCTATGTCTGGGGCGTCATAGTTGTCAAGGCGATTGATGTACTCCATAACACGAGTTCGATCAGCTTTAATGGCCGTCAGAATGAGCAGGTTCTGCAAGTTTCTGGAAAAGAGCAACACATTTAACAGGTTATAAATTACATAAATGTCACTGTTTATTTTCTCAACTGACAAAACTAATATGGGTTATGGAAATCAAAAGAGGAAGAAATAAATAGATATCTGAGTAAGTTGCTTAAAAAAAAGACAAACTCAAGGACAATCAGCCAAAAAGTCAGACTGGGGTTTGTTTGGGTTTCAGGAGGTTGTCGATGCATCACCTGTGCTCACTGAAGACAGAATTGTCCAGCACAATCTTTTCCAGCAGCTCAATGAGCTCATTGGGCAGGTCAGCCGTCATGAAAGCCTTCACTGTGACGGATACTTCCTCTGGATCCTGAGTCTCTGATAATGCTGTCTGGACCACCTACCGCAGAGGAACAGCACCACACGTTATCCTCAATTTGGTCAGTCAGTTGTTTGTGTTAATATAGAAATCAAAAGTATGCCTCCCTTTGGTTGCGCTCGTTATGCATAGAGCTGAAACACTATTGGCTATTAGTCTAAACTAAAACAGAGCAGACAATGTTAAAACATTTGTGTGAAAACCAAAATGGGAGAAAATATTCTAATAATTGCATTTGTCACTTTCTTTTGAACTTAGATCCTGTTTTGTTTTTTTTGCAGGAGTTTAATGGATGTGTTGTTAAACCCTAGTTGTTAAAATACAAAGGCTGTGATGATATTTCTGAATTAAGGCCGCTCATCCTGAACTGAATCACAATTAAAGGTTGCAGCATATTGAATTCATATTAGCTTTGGTATTAGAGACACAAGCTGGTCAGACCTGGTCAATAAGGGGTCTTCTGTAGTTGTTGGTCTCCAGCAGGACACTCGCCCACAGCTCAGGGTTCTTGCGTCGTACCAGGTAGCGGGACAGACTCTTGAACAAAGAGTTTTCATTGCACACCTGGAACGTATACAGTAGAAACAAATCACGGAAACATGAAAGCATTCCACATTTATGCACCTAGCCAATAATTTCAGCTGTAGGGAATTAAACTTATTCCATAAACAGCTTCTTATTTGTAGCTCACATGAATGAGTTCCTGGTCACATTGTCCTCTTTCGTAAGCCACGCAGGCCAAGTGGGGGTCTCTTTTCTCGCAGTATTTGCCCACGACACGGCTGTCGTAGAAAGGGTTCTCCCTTAGAAAGCGCTCAGGGTTGTTGTTGCTGTCGATGTAGATCTTGGCCAAAGCATTGTGGGTAGCGGGTTCCTCGCAGCCTTCATGGATACGAGCCTCCAACCAGGGCAGCAGCAACTTCAGACTGCAGAGAATAAAACACCGATTTAGGGACAAGACAAAAACACTCTGAGGTACATCATGTGACAGATATGTGTGATAATAGGTTTCACGTCTGAGGTAGTTTCATTCTTACCGATTTCTTTTCTCTACTTCAGCAACAAGTTCATCCGTGGAAAACTGTCCCCTGACCACCATGATCAGGTTCTTAATCACATCCTCAGCACAATCCACGTCCAATAAACCTCCGATGACCACCGGCAGACGACTTGGGTTCACCTGGAGCAAATGATCAAGAAATCGTGGGGTTTATGCAAACATGAGAAAAGGACAATCACAACATCAGAAGAGCTGCCTGTAAGAGAAGAAAAGAACCTTCTGGACGTAGATCTCGATGTATTTCTGAAGGCTGTTGCGATACAGGTAGAGGACCAGGTCATGGACAAAATCAAAGCGGTCGCATACAATGATTAAAGGAAGCTGGTCAGTAAGTTTAGCCTCCTGTTGGGCAAAAAAAATACAAGCATTATTGGCAATTAAAAACTTGTATTTTGATAAAAATATGGGATAAAAAAACTTTACAGTAGGGTAAAATTTCTACACTGCTCATTTCTAACCTTAAGGAAGTTCTTCACCCGCTCCGGGTCGTAGCAGTTACTCTCTCGACAGATTCTCTCCACCTCCTTAATCTGGCCGGTTTTGCAGGCGGCTTGAATATATTTGAAGTGGACCTCTGGATCTTGACTAAAGTTCACTATAGAACCCAGGAAATAGAATAATCCTGGGAAAAAAACGACAAATTTACACAAACAATTAGGAAAATACAAAATCATTTTTGCGACAGCAACCGAGCTCCACCTTACATCCAAGTTTGAAACGTATTTTCAACTCACCTTCAAAGCTCTTGAATGACTCAAACAGCTCAGTGAGGGACTGAGTAGTGAGCTGTTCATGGTACTTTGAAGCCACTTGCACACAGATCTGCAGGTTCTGGCGGATGTTGGCCGACAGCATGGCTCTCAGGCACTCCAGTGAGTCCTCCACTGAGAGGGAGCCGAAGAAATTCACCAACCACTGCAGGAACGATCAGAAAACATGAAGCAGATACGACTACACTCCTCGTCACCTGGCTAAATTCCTCATCACTCAGGTGTTTTAATTGCAATTTTTAGGAGTTTATTTCAATTTGATACCTCTGGGTTGAGAAGGTGTGTGTGCACCACGGCTCGCTTTATGTCATACAGGTCTGTGTAATGCTCCAGCGCCCTCTGCAGGAGGCCAGCCTTCTCACACAGCTGTGCCACGTGGGCGCGGTCGTAGTGGGTGAACATCTGATTGCCAAGGATGGCGTCTGCCACCTAAAGGATGACACATGAAAGATAAATCGTCATTAGACGCTTTAAAATGGTTGGTTCCTGCTACCATTCTCAGCGCTTGTAGCACTCTGGATCACAGGGTTTGGAGGGTAATCACTGATTTCACATTACTAATCCATCGTTGTTCACTATGTCAGTATTCGATTCTGAGATTAGAACCCCTCAGCCATTGCTTGTGATTGTTAAACAACAATCATTGGCAACTCTGAATCAAACAACTGGTTATTTGCATTTACCTGTGGAGCATGAACCAAGTTCATTTCCAGTAAACGTGTCTGCAGCGGTCCTTCCATGGGTCTGTTGTTTTTTAGAGCATCTAGTAAGAATGAGGTGCACTGCTGGATCAGGTTGTACTCCATAAACACGTCAACAATCTGGAGAAACACAATCATGTACATGTTTAATCATGTTCCTAAATATTTTTTCAATGTAAAATAAGTGACACAACTGTACTGTTTAACAGCCGACGCATATGTTGTACCTGTGTAATATCGGCAAGAGGTTCCTCATCCTGAACCAGCATCTGGGAGAACTGGAGACCTTGCTCTGGACTGATCCGCATAACGTTCCTCAACAAGAAGATCCAGTCTGGTGTGTAGCCCACCTGCAGGACACACAGATTATTCCTTTGGTTTAACCGACTCATAATCCTTTATCTGAACATTAAATAAGTCAAGATAAAATCCAAACTCCTCAATATGTTTTTCTGGGTCACCCAACAAACGCAGAATGCATAAAGGTTCTCCATCACACACCTTCTTGGCATAAAGAACAATCTTCTGAAACTGTCCGGTCTCTGCAAAGCACTGGATAACTTTATTTGGGACATTTGCTCTGAGATACACACTGAGGGCCAGAGTGGGATCGACAGACTTCACCAGGTCTCCGAGCTCCTCAGAACATTCCAGCTGGAAACAAACACACAAAGCAAATTAACAACAAAATCACACAAAATTTGAGACCTAAAGTTATTACATCAAAAATAAATGAAAACTGAAATTTGGTTTTTACAGTTCCATAATCCAAAAAAGTGAACTTGGCTGACAGTGACGGACACATCCTCAAACAGCATACAGTGAGAAAATCACCTGGAGACAATTGACTTTTCAAGAGGTTTCAAGTACAGCTTGACTGTTGATAAGGAAATGCATCTACCTTGTCCTCCTTCAGCCATTTCTCCAGTAGCTGCTTGCGGCCCTGCTGAAGAACAGGCCTGCAGAGCTCCAGAGACTCAAACTTATTGAGCTGGCCTTGGTCCAGCAGGATGCCAAAGTACTGGAGCAAAGGAGAAGTCTGGCCCGGTTGTGCTGGAACACTTTGGAACCTCCGAATGGTGTCTGGAGTCCGCAGGATGCCCTGCAAAGCAGAAAATGGACACTCCATCCTCTTCCTCAAATACAAAATGTATATATAAAAATAAAAAAGAATTTCACAGTGTTTGGCTGGGGCATTTAAGTCTCATCACAAATCTCGTCCTTTGTTTGTATAAGATATGTAACCACAAACTGAGTATTTATGTGATGTCATGTGTGCACATTGGCATGCAGAAGTACCTTAGGAGCATTGGCTGCCACCTTGGCTGCTTCCGAGTAATTTCCTGCAGCAAACAGGGTGTTAAACTTGCGAGCGAATAGTTCCTCGGCACCAGCAAGGTTGTTGCGTACAGCCATGCGTAGAGCCAGGTCTGGGTTCTGGAGCACGTTGGTGATGTAGGGGATTATATTTTCCTCCTCCACACACACCGAAAGCACCTGGGCAAGAAAAGAAAATTATTAACACATTATATTTGTTGAAACAAAGACACGCGTCATCAAAAGTTTTTACGCCGCTTGATCTTTGTTTACATCTGATGTAAAAGAATGTGTGGAATTTGCTTACATTCAAAATGATCATACCATAAAATGTAAAAGAAAAAAAAGAAAAAATTCCCCAACAAAAAATAATAAACAACTGTAGTTAAGCGATGTTGCATTAACTACTGAACTCATTTTGATTTAACCACCGGATTACATTACTTTTTGAAAAGAAAAAAAAAAAATTCAACATAACTTGAACCAAAACTCAAATTCAAAATATGTTCTCGTCTTCATGCACAGTGCTAAAATATTTGCCACTGTAGGCATGTGCAACACTCTGAGCAGTGTGTGTAGGACCTGCAGGTGCAAGCCAAGACAAATAACAAGATTAGGTTGTGCAGCTTGCCTAGCCAAGCTTTGCCTCCCTGCTGTGGCTGTCACATGCTGCCCGAAAGTAAAAATGCTGCTGCAGCAAGACATTTTCACACAGATTTACTCAATCAAGGTCACACCCAAGGACCCAAGCTGATAGGCAGTAAGCTGACATACCACAGGGAAAATGAATCACCAACAAATGTCAGGACTAATACACACACACACACACACACAAATGTGTAAGAGTGTAGTTCAGGCTTGCCTGTCAAGAGTGAGACAAGAGCTGGTTTAAAAATGAATTGTTAGGTGTTTAATTAACATCTATTATTTGGAGCTGGTTCTAATGTTTGATCTCTAGTCTTGATTTGATAAACAGATAAATGAATCTAGTTTATCAGCTGGAAATGTACCTGTCCTTTCCTGTTAACTCCAATGATCCCAGCAGTGGGTTCGTGTGGGGCAGTGACAAAAATGGTCTCCCCGCTGATCCGGTTCATGTAGATGCAAGTTCCAGTCTCCAGATCATACAGGTGGATGTAGCCGTACTTTGTGATGAGAAAAACAACATCTTGCTTGGAGCTGATCTAGACATGCAGAAAGAGAGAAAGGGGTCATACATGCAGCTAGCATCTAAATGTGGAAGTTCAGGTAGCGCTAGCAACCGACTGAAATGGTTCATTTCTAAGGTGATCCAAAGGAACGCTGACTGGGAAACGGTAGCCAATCAGAGTCCTACTATTCCCTACAAATCCCGACTTCTGCAATGTCACAAGCTTGCTCAGGCACTCTCTGGATTTAGTTTATAATTAGCATTAGCCCAAAATTAAATTTGGACTGAAAAGAACTGCACAAATAATTTTCTTAAGTTAAAATTTGTTATGAATTGGTGATTTATAAATAAACTGAACAAAACTGCATTCTAATGGTCACCAGCATCTGGAAGCACTGTACCTGCATAGCAACAGGGAAATCGTTCTGTGCTTCCGGAGGAAAGAAAACATCCACGGCTTTTTTGGGGAATGGTTGGTTTCCACTTGGCGGGGTTCCGACTTCAATAATATGAAGCTGGAAGTCAAAAAGAAATTAAGACAAAAGAAGACAAAGTCAGCCAATGTGGGTTTGTGTTAAGCTTCAGGTTTTCAATTAAGTACATTTAAATTGGAATCTGGATGAAGTCAGCTGTGATCTCTTTATCTATGCAGCCGTGAGCGGGAGGCTTTGCGGCGCTGCTAAATCGTACTTTTCCTCCTGCTTGTCCTCGCACAGCAAAGCAGAACAGAGTTGATTCTTCGGTGTTGCCCTCCATCTTAAATTGTGCAAAGCCAGCAGCATGGCCTTCAATAGGCTGGGAGACCTTCCTGTCCACAGAGTACAACTGCATGGCACCAACAACACGATTTTGCTGAAGGAGAAAGAAAAAAATAAAACCATATATCTCACCGACACTGTCAGACTCATTTATTATTAAAGCGCACTTCTCGCGATTCTACCTGAGCTGAGATGCCAATGAGGAGCAACCACTTCTGTTTGGCGTCAGTACGGTAGTTGATGATCTGGCAGCCTGCCAGGCTGGAGTGACGGTCAAACACTTTGATTGGCTGAGAATCGCCCTCCATGCTCCAGTGGTACACGGCGTTGTCTGTGACCAAGGCAACGGTGTTGAGAGAGATCCACTTCCAAAAAGTCACGTCGTCTGTCATGGTGTGAGCCTTCATCTTGCTTTTCATCTCAATGTTAAAGATCTGCAGGGTCTTTGCAGCTGAAAACATCGAGAAAAGGTGACAGAAATGAAGGCCGCGATCATCCGACACCATTTCAAATATTTACTTCAAATAAGGGTTATGACTTAAGGTACGACAACGCACAAGCCAAAGCAAACTTTTGGATTAAACCTACCATTGAGACATACCTACTCCAGCTGCTGGACAAGTGCTGGAACTCAGGGACTCGACTTACAAAAACGGGCCATTAAATAAAAAAAATAATAGCCAGAAACAGCAGTAAAACAAAAGGCCAAAACAAAGGCAACCACTAATATGGATCTGCATTCAATCACGCTAGATGCCACAACCTCTTAATGTCAAATTTATTTGTTAAAGTCGTAATTAACTGCTCTGCTAAAAAGGAGGTTCTGCTCTTATATGCAGCCTCGTGTTGTATTTCTTTGCCACTTTGCTATGTAGGAACTCTATAAGGGAGACGACAACACAGCAGAAATATGGAGCTACGTTACCATAACGGCAAAACTGGGTTATAAAATGAGGACATATGTTACAGGCCAGGTGGATCCTTTTGTTTGTGATATACTTGCATTCATCACAAGTAATAAGATAAGCTTTTTCAGATGATTGTTCTTAAAATTTTAGTCTCAAAATAAATATAATACAATGCTTCGGTTGGTGCGTCTCGTAGATTTTAATAGTCAAAATATATTTTTCTTCTCCATAATTTGCACCCAATCTGTACTAATGGAACTGTAATGTTTTATTGATACTGTGGCAAACACATTGTTTAGGTGTGTTTTTTTCTTTTCTCTTGCCTTTTAATGCAAAGCCAGGTTTATATTTTATAAAATGCTGTCTCCAGAAATAAACATGATGGCCTTTGGAAGTTAAACTGAAGACTCTGTGTGAAATCTTCAACTTCTGTCATCACCCAGAAGAAATTAAACTTTGGACATGTTAGAGCTTCAGCGGCATTTAAGATGTATTTAGGAACATAGAGGGGATTCATTTAGGCTGGGTGTGAATGCAGATTAGGAAGAAGCACAAAGACAAACAGATGTGATAACGAGGAGGATGCTGGACAGATGCACTCAAACCCATTTTCATTTCCTCCAGTTCAATCTTGTTGGAGGAAAGTGTCTGTTTATTGAGCTATGTGGAGCAAATATCCCGTATTAACGGTGGCTATTCTAAATAAGTAATCCAAAATAGCCAATAAAGTATTGACATTATAAATCTATTCAAATTTAACCATCAGCCCAGCTCTGAACATGCTGGTACATTCTTCTAAGATCAATGCCAATTTTTGGTGTTCCCAGCTTGCCAAGCTTTATCACAGGCTGTGCACAATATTTTGTTGCTCTAATGAATCAATGTTTTCCTTTAATCTTCATATTTTCCTCCTGTACAATAAAGCTCATCATGACAGAGCGCCTGCTTCAGCTCCCATTCTGCCTGAATCGTCTCACCTGTTCTGTCCATAGTTCTATCAAAACATTTGAGAGCTGCTGAAACGCTAGTCAATTAATTTTAAGCTGTTCGAAGCAAAGTGCTGCTGTGAAAAAGCAGATCGACTTTTGTCAATTCGGTCTGTAAAATTAACTGCAACGGCGTGAAATGTGGGTCAAATTGTTAATATGTTGTTCAACATGAAAACAGTAATAATAACACTATCAAATCACTAAAGCAATCTAATGTGGAGGAAAATAGAGGCAGTTTTATTTTTAAGAGCACTATGTCCGTTGCTGGTTTGTAATAATGGAAAAAAAATACCAATTTTAAATCTACAATAAAAAAAATAATAAAAAAAAAATCAAGAAAAAATATTTAAGTTCATTTCACCCATTCCTAATTAAAGTTGAACTGCAGAAACTCATTAGCACAATATTCTTTGGCTGCCAGGATGAACTGGTTAGTGAGACTGCAGAGCCTCAAACATCATTAAGTGGGTGAAATCATACAAAAATCATAGTACGGTAATAGTGTAGACGATGTAATAGTGGTGGAACCACTTTTAATTTTTATAACCTAGTGAAAAAAAAGGATTCACAGAAGCAAAGACATGATTATACTATACAGCTGAGTATTTTTTAAATATTTGATTGATAACGGGAACAATTGTACTGGAAAGCTACGTCTTGTTTTGTTTCTCACCACGGATGCAGGCAATTAAAGGTGTTTTTCTATCTGTAACTCAGCTTTAACTTGTTCAACACCAGCCCAGATGCAATTACTCAAAGATTTCTATCACACATCAAATAAACAAACTCAAAATTCCATGCAGGCAAAAATATTTTGCAGTCTATAAAAAGGTTTAAATAAACCCTAAAATGTGTATTTACATACTGTACAAAACAGAAGACTTAAAAATATGCTGTACAGTATGTTGTGGAAAATAAGATGTAGATTAAAATATATGTACATTGTATCAAATGTACAAACACACACTACAAAAAAAAAAAAAGATGGCAAATTTAAAGCCATTTTGCTAATCTCTGCTGCTGCAGGTTTTTTGTTATCTCAAGCACTGGATTAAATTACAATCAGCAAAGTGCAAACATTTTAAGACAGTGCATACAGGAACACTTTGACAACTCAGGATATGTAAAATTCAACTCACCGTCTGCAAACATAAGAGAGCAGTAAGAAATGAAAAAAAGAGCAAAAACAAGCAAAACAGACAAAGCATTTATGACAGCATGACATTTTACTTTTTCTACTGCTACTTTTCCTAGTAGTACTTTACATTTGAATTGGTAACACTACACTGCAGTTGTTGACAAACAAAGATGGAAATGATCTACTTATGAACATCAAAATGAAAAGCAGAATGTGAAAGCTACGTAACTGACAACACAAAGTTAATTTACACAAATGATCCCGTGACTCAGACAAGAAAATAGCAAGAAATTTGATCAGCCAAATTTTAACTGTTAACTTTTACTTTTTTGGACAATGTCAAAAAATAAATAAATAAATAAAACGGACAAAAAAACAAAAAGAAAACAAAAACCCTAAAACACTCTCTATGTCCTAACCATACGGCAGGGATTCAAGCGATTGCTTACCTTTAAGGGCGATGACTTTGCTGGCGGGGTTCATGATGGCGCTGTCGGCAGAGATGGGCCGGCGGATGGGGTTGTTGGGATCGGCCATGTCAATGATGACAACCTGAGCCTGCTCACCCACTTTCTCCCTCACGCAGATGAACTTGTCAGACTCCATGGTGAGAGTGCTGAAGCCAATGTTGGCTGGGTTGATCCCCAAGTTCTGGAGCTGTCACAGAAACATGACAACTCAGCCGACACAGTCTGTCACATTTCTAGTGCAATGGATATAAAAGATCATCCATGGGTTGCAAGACCCAAGTTATGGATGTTATTTATGTTATGATAACTAAGTTTTTAAAAAAGAAATACAACAAAGAAATACTTTACATATAACGTACAAGCAACCCAGGAAGGAGAAATGCTGGTTCCTTCATAGCACTAATTGCCTAGAATTCATCAAGGAAATAAGAAACTACAAGTAAAGATGCACAACTCAATCAGCCAGAGATGATCAAATCAAATACTGAAATTGTTGGGGTTTTGTTCTTTTTCCCAAGATAGTTAATTTAGCAACACTGTTTCCCAATATCGGAACAAGTTTGAGTAAAAACCATAACAACAGAAAAACATAAATGTTATTGACTAATCTGCTTTATTAATAAATCCTTGTGATTCTATCCTTTTTTTGTTGTATTCAGAGCAACATGCAGCACATTTTATTCCACGTATAACAGGCCTTAGAAAGTATCAAAGTCGTATCAGCCAGGAAAAGCCTGATGGGTTCATCACTAATTACAAAACGACCCCATTGATGCATCAAAGCGCATGTTTCGGTCTCATTTTGAATAAACTCGGAGTGAAGTGAATTAAAGCACCAGCTCCTAACTCTATCCCTCCAGCTACAACAAACCTGACTCAAATTGGTCAGTAATTGGCAGGTTCATGCTTAATTGGTTGACAAGCTGTTGAAGTAATTCATTTCAGTAAATTGAGTACATTGAGGAAAGAGCTGAAAATCCAGTTAAGTGTTCCCCAATGTCCATGGATGGAATAAAGACCCTGTTTGTTGATGTAGTTATTATATTTGGACTTCTGATCACCAGTCAAAGGCGATCAAGTTAAAATTGCCCAATTACGTCCATTAGATCCTATACCAGGGATTCTGAAAACCTGGACACTTGATATATGCTCACAGTAATCAATGTATGCAAGAAATAAATAATGAATAACCTTGTTATTTACGAACACATCATCTATCAACCACAATAATACTGATGAGATGTAGTGTGGATTTTGTGCTCATATTTTTTGCCTTTCAAAAAGTATTCTTTATTTTACATAATGCTATATTTTAAAATAAATAATTGGAGATAACTCACTGGTTCGTTTTCATAAGCTTTACTAAAACATTAAAATGAAATCTGAGAAAAAAACATTTCATAAGGTTATAGATTAAGGCTGCTCAATGACGCCAGACATTTTATATTATTATATTATATTTATTCTTGGGTTAAGCATGAAAACTAAGCCTCAAATTTGGCATCATTATGCTATTAATACATGAAAAGTTTTGGGTTGAGTGTCACACAGCCAACAGTTTTAGGCATTTTGAGCAATATAAGTTTTGAGTTATTGCTTAGAGTGCAAAGCAAATAAAAGGGATTTAATCCTCACTAGTTGTTCCTCATCTAGAAATCAAAGTTGGAACTTTTAACATAAGGTTTGCACATCTAGGTGTGGCAAGTTTTCCTAAACCTCTGCCATATGACTATAAAGTTAAATAGAGAACATTATGTACCATGTATAGGATTGTTAAAATCAGGAAAATGACAAAAAATAAGCGGTTTTAAAAACCAAACTAAACTTCTATTTAGATATGGGAAAGAAATATAGTCACAGTCACATTCAGTCGGAGTTCCTATGCAAATTCAATAATCCAGCAGAACCAGAAGCTGGGAAGTGATTGAAATGTACTGCAGTCATCTCTACGGGGCTTTAGGGAAATCTAAATATTTTGAGGAAAAAAATCGGATGCCTCATTGATTGAGCCGCTATTTTGCGTCAGACGACAGATTGGCATTACATTTAGTCAGAAACGTCATTTAGATAAAACGTGCAACGCAAATCGCTAGTCGTGACACAACGCTCTGTGTATGACGTTATATGGCAATAGGTCCTGTCAAACTGCAGCTGATCGGGCTTTAATAACCCGCTTCTCTTCATCCCAAGGCCCTTGTGACTGTAACAATGTGGCACAAACGTATTTATGACAGCTTTTCTAAGAACAATGTGCGATGATGCCTGAACCGTAACTACTAAATAAATACTCCAGCGCCGTTATAATTAAATCACGCTCAACATCCCATACGATCCGCTAACTAACGGTCCAGGCGCTAACGCAAAAAGCTAGCAGCTCAACTAATTAAGCTACACGTACCGCAACCGTTACAGACAAAAAAATGAAGAATTGTTTAACATGGCTATAAAAGAGTGACGGAAAGAAAATGTTTCCGGTAGAGAGAAGCGTTTTAACTCGAGTTCACAATCATAAGACTGATGAATGAAGATACCAGTTGGCTAAACGGGGGAGGGGAGGTCATTCATTTGCTGCGGGTATTGACGTTAGCTTGTCTAGCAAACTGTCAAACGGTTATTATACAGAGAAACAGACAAGTAATGAAAACGCTGGGGATTGTGAAGCCGTAGCGTTCCTTCGCATACCTGCAGGTGCTCCTGGAAGCGGATAGGCAGGATTTGAGCCATGGTGATTCCTTGAGCTTCTCCGGAGTCCTGAAATTGTAGCCGTACGGCTAGCTAGCTCGGCAGTTAGCACCGCGCTAGCTACGACCTCTTCACTGAGCGTGTAGGTCGGAGCCAGTCAGTGAAAACGGCTGCACGGCGAGAAGGAAAATCACTATGGCGCGTTTTCAGTTGCGTTTCCGAAATCTGATACTCGTGAAAATGTTGAATTTGTCTTCCTTTTGTGTATGCTTTCTGCACAGCATCGATGGACAGCGGCAAGCTACGGCTGATCTTCTCTCTGAAATCCGCAATGGCGGCGGAAACGGCTCAGCGTTCCCTCTCCGGAAGCATCCAGGGAGTCTGGAAGGACACTGGCTCGTTCCTGGTGTGGAATCTTTCTGAGATTTAACCAGTTTTATTCCTGATTTAATTAACTGTTACAAAATAAAGCCTTGCTGTGCTTCAGCCACTTACGTTGATTAAAATAAATAAGAATAATTTAATCTCAAATCATTCCTATAACGGTTTATTTTAATTAAAAACCTCTCCAAAATGTTTTAACAGTTCAGATGATGCAGACAAGATAAATATAAATAAAAATAAATTTGACTGGAAGCCATGGAGACGGTCTACACATTTGTACTTTCATAGTGATTATTTTTACACTTAATCTTCCTCAGATCGGATCAGAGGTTATAAGCACTGGAGGTTAAGGAATGGCTCTCTGCACAGCCCATATTATCAAACACACTCACTTCACATAGTCTTTATGCAGAAAACCTTTTTATGATTCAGCATTTCAGACACACTATTGAAAGAAACTTTTGGAGTAAGTTTTATATTATAGACGCCTACATTATATTTTTAGGAGGCATTTTTTAATCCAAGGTTGTCTGACTGCCAGAAAATATGCTTTTTAAGGTAAAATATAGTAAACTTCAATGTTTTTAAACAGGGATCATGTTTAGTGTCACATGCAGCCTCCTCCACATTGAAAACATCCGCTAACATAGGTTAGTAATAAAATTACAATTTAGGAATCGACATTTTCTGTAATATTTGTTTGGCTTAGACTTGTTTTCATGACACCAGATGAAGCACCGTTTCATCTGTGAAAGCTATGGAGAAACAGTGTGCTGACCCTCCCCCACCTGTTTCTGTACACTGACTGCTATGCAGCTGGCTTACACCATTTCCATTCTTTTTAAAGCAAAGCTTTTGTCTGTCTTACAACTTTAAATATTCTCTAAAAAACTGACTTACAAAGTTAGGGATCACAGCACAAAGTACAATGTTCATCTCAAATTAATTTACTTTTATATTTTAAACACAAATATATGGAAAAAAAGCATACTTATGTCCTTCCTTAATTTGCTTATTTGTAATGTTCGTATACCTCACCCAGTCATCAATGTTATTTTGCTGGTTGGAAGTTGTGTGGCAAACACTACTTGTGAAATTTATGTCTCAAATGTGTCAAATTTTCTAATACCAATCAAATACACCGAAGCTAAAGCATTCTTTTCATGTACCCCAACCTGGATAACACCAAATATTATTGGTGCAGCTCATTGGAAAAAATGCTTAATTTCTATTTGAAAAATTTTCAATAGAAAAAAAAGACTAGTCACAAAGTGATAAATTTTAAGAAGCAGCTGTATTTGACTATAAAGGCATTGCTAGTCCAGTGTCTAAGCTGTTTTCTTTATATTTCAGTGTAAAAAGTCTAGACTATTAGAAAAAAAAGAACCCCCCCCCCCCAAAAAAAAATTTCATAAGAAAAAACAATCATTGAAAAGAAAAGGAAAAAGAAATCCCCACTCACCAGTCATCAATTAAAATAGAAACACCATTTCAAATTTTGCTAACATTTTCCCTCAAAACAAATATATATAATTCCTTATATATAGATTTATATATATATATATATATAGATTTATTCTCAAGGCAGTTGGTCACGGCCAAATTAATTGACCTTATTATGGCCATTTTCTCATGTTTCAAAAATAATAATAAAAACATATCTGTAATGAAAGCAAAATAGCTGGCGGAAGCACAGCAGACAGTAGGACCACCACTGCATTGGCCGACAGATAATGTCTCGTTTTGAGTGAGAGGGGATAGTCTATCAAGGCAGTGTGGCGCAGACACACCTCCTCCAGAACAAGTGCAATGCAAAGAGAAAAAGTTCTCACAAACGATAAAACTACAACACGCTCTTCTTTCACAGCACTCGGCTCGTCCATTAGATTCCCTTTTCCTCGACTCCTTTTCCTCAAGTGTCTCTTTGTTGCAGCAGTGAAGGCTTTTGAGTTGCGTCCTTCCTGGAAGGTCAAAGTCTTGAAGGAGATGAATGAGTTTGATATCCAGATCCATCCTTGAATTCAGCAATTCCAACTTAAAACTACTAAGTAACCATAACATTTTAGTAAAAATGATCCGTTATTACAGTGAAGGAAAGAAAAATTAAAAATTAAGTAAAACGTTCCCTGAATACTGAAGAGTGCTCTATCAGTAATAATGCATTTGACAGCAAGGGAGTGGACACAAGTAGCATCATCCGAAGTGCTGGATAGTGACATGAGGAAGTCCCTGGGTTATATTTTGACATGAAACAAAAGTTTTTGTTTTACAAATAAGCAAGAATGCTCTCTTGTGTTTAAGATTGATAGAAGAAGAGAAAAGGTGAAGGAGAAGGAGAAATCCCTGGGCAACAGCGCAGGAGTTGTTGGTGGAAGATGTGGCGAAGCTTCCTCACCGTATCACAACCCTCGCTTCAACCAGACAACTCAGCAGAACTATGTGCTTCTCTTTTGAAGTTCCTGAATAAAGGCTGGAAGACAAGAAATGGGAAACAAACAGGTAAATAAATACAATAATTTTACAATACCATACAAGAGCAGTACTCAAACATTTCCATGTCAACTATTCTTTTCTATGAAGGCTTAAATGTTTGTCAGAGAACATCATTAGTGAAAAATGGCACCAATGAAAACTAAAAAAAAAAGCACGCCTGACAGGTCGTGGAGAATATTTTGGTTAAGTTTAAAGCTGGATTTGGTTATGAAACAATATCCAAAGCTTGTAGCGAGTAGACTAAGGAGAAGGTGCTTTGATCAAATAGGATCAAAACTGAAATGTTTGGCATACATGCAAAACAAAACACTGTGCTTAGACATAAATAGCATGGACAGCATAGTTGGTCAAAGCTGGCGGACGAAGCTAAACGCAGGGCAATGTTGCAAGAAACCTGCTGGAAGTTGCAAGACGTAAGGCTGTGTGGAGAGGTTCCCCTTCAGAACATAGAGCCCAAACATTAAGGCAGAGCTACAATGTAATGGTTTAGATCAAAGCACATCCTTGTGTCAGAATGACCCAGTAAAAGTCCAGAGGCAAGAATCTGTGGCAGGTTTTGAAAAAAAAAAATGCATGTCTACAGACTTTCCATTAAATTGAACTGAGATGCAAAAATTTTTTTCTTCACAGCTTTACAACTGTGCAATCATTTTTGTTGAACTATTAAAGAAATTGCTCAGGTTTGAGTGCAACAACAATTTGACAAAATATCGTGGGGCTATGATTTAATCTGCATGCTTATATTGCCTCACCTCCAATAATTTCCTCCTTGACTTTTTGTAATTCTTTCCGCACCTCCTCCAGGATCTCCTATAAGGCAACAAACACATCATAGCGACACGGTCAATGTTTACTGTCAATTTATGGCAACTATTTATACAGCAGCCAGGCTTTAAATGAGGAACTAGCAAAATCACAGGCTGTAAAGACGGATGAACAATCAGATGGATTGTCAGACAATTACAGGACTAACAAATGGAGAGACATGGAATAAAGTCATAAAAAAATTCAGTGCATGTCCAGATCTGATAAGTACTTGCTAAGAGTTATGCTGTTGGTGAAATACATTTTTAGTATTTTACTGACAGACAACACTGATTAAATGTTCAGAAGATAAACATGCTTCAGAGCCAATGTTGGATGCTTGCATCTGAACATACAAAAAAAAATGAGCCAGTTGGAATCCATTACAACTTTAAGGTGGATTTAAGAACACACATTATAATGGTTAATCTGCAAAAAAAAGCTACATGATTGAATTTTTGGAGGCTTCCTAAAGCAAATGTGGTTTATTACTAAGTCAGACTATAACATAAAATAAAAAAACATGCCAATGTCAGAATTAATTTCTTTTACATTTTCAAATACGATAATATTTCTGATAAAACACAAAAAGATCCAAAGCTCTTTTTAAATTCTCCTTTAGCGGTTTTTTAAAAGGAGACTTTTCTTTTTAAATACCCTTCTCATGTAGATATACTGCAGCTGACCAATTAGTGTATTAAAACAAATTTAGCACTAAACCTGATTTATCTATCAGAAGCTCCATTCACACTTCAGTGCACGTAATCATAGTCTTGTAGTGAAAAACTGATAAAAATGGATTGGTGAGCGTTTACCTGTTTAAGGTTGTCTAAATCAGAGCCGTCAGCCCCACCTGCGTCATTATTATTGCTTGCACCCTTCGCCCTATAAGACAACAAGGAACAGAAAAAACAGGATGTTCAGTGACCGCATTTCACAAGGAAAATATGGAGAAAACAAAATATAGTACAACGAGGATAACGGGACAGTGGATGGAATGTGACGAGACGCAATGAGGGTTAGTATATTATTAAAGTAGTTAAAGTAGTAGTATTAGTAGTATTAAAGTAGTTAATCATCAATTTTGTATTTGTTGGAGTTCATCGACAGAACGTTGTCTTAGTAATGTTTTCGACCACAAACCAAAATTAATTTTTTTTGTATTTTATGTATTAAACAAAGTAGTGCAAACCTGGGAAGTAGAATGTGGTTTTCAAAACGTCATAAATTAATGAATTGGTGGGCTTAATACGAAATCACACTAAGGATTTCATTAGTTTAATATTTTTTATAATCATTCCAGCTGTAAATCTTATGGGGTTTTTATAGTGGGTGATTCACATATTGTTTTATAACCCAACTCTGCTTTACAAAAAACCTAGCTGAAAACCATTAAACCTTTTCCTTTCCCAACTTGGTGTTGGATTACATAAACATTCCATAAAATACCTTAGAATTCCAGGTTTTAACATGAAAAAATAAGAGGTTTATTGGTAGTTTTTAAAAGCGCCACAAATAACAAAGCTGTGTGTAGATGAGGCATAGTTTACCAGAAAACAATGGCATAAACCAGAACTAAGTATCGTTGTCAATCAGGGTTCCGATTCATGTGGTTTGCAGCACTACAAGGTTAAGGTGGACTGTCAATAGATATCTTGCGTGTACACATGCATGCTGGGCTCTAATCCAATAGATGGAGCCATCAACTGCACAATTTGCTACACAGGTGTGTAGGCAGCAGCAGCAGCAGAAAAAGCAAAGGCAGGAGGGGAGCAGAGGGGGTGGAGGGAGGGGAACAGCATGTGTACCTTGGAGCTTGGGACACTAGGGAAGTGGTGTCCATGCTCTTGGGGATGGAGTTATTCCTGTTAGTGAAACACATACATACACACTCTGCTCTTAGAATGAATATGAATGACTTTTAGACACAAAAACACTCTTAAAGAGAGATGTAGATGCAGAACCAGTGATAAATAGACACACACACTTTGATGGAGGACTAGTTTTGAGGTGAGTTCAAATATGAGACACACGTGAGCTAAAATTTTACAGATGATGCTTAGACTGAAGTGAGTTCATCCGAAATTACCTAATCATGGACGATTTCTCCCAAGGTCTTCTTAGTGAATCTAAAAGGGAGATCAGACAGAAACATGAGCCTCTCAGTTCAGCTTTGCAAAGCTGCTACTTAATATTGGTCAGAATGTGGGCGGCATGCTATGAATAAAACGGTTCGGTTCTCACCATTTTGACCTTGAGGCTCTGAATCATCCTGTGGAGAAAAGACAGCAACTTCTGTAAACACTGAGTCACACGTTGCCATTTCCAACCTTTAATCTATCAAACTTCTTCCTCTAATTTTAATTGACGTCGTCAGTTAATCAGAAATACTGTAATGGGCAGACTCTTACGTTATCTTGCGTCTTCACGGGAGGCTTCTCTCCTGTATCTGCAGCTTTTCTCCTGAAGTAAAATGAAATTGCTTTGTTATTTTAAATGCAGTCAGTTTACAGAGACATGTGTCAATATTCTGTTATTGTCAACTGATTTTAAAATTAACAGAGGGCAGCAAAGAACTACATAGTCAAAACCTTTGTGAACATTTGATTTCATACATGACTGTAAACCCACCTGCGTGCCAGAATGGCACTCATTTCACCCATCAGACCCCCTCCTCCTCCTCCTCCTCCTCCTCCTCCTCCACCTCCTCCCCCACCGCCGCCTCCACCTCCGCCTCCCATGGAGGAATTGCTGACGCGGTTCGACTCTGTTCTGGCTGGTGGAGCTGCAGAACCGCCATCCTCCTGCTGAGGGCAGCAAACAGCAAAAACATGAGTGCTCTGATACAACTGAAACCAAAAACTGTATATGCTGTATAAAAATAAACTTAACTGTTGTTTCTCAGTGTTTGATACTAAATCAAATTAAATGTTTTGGCTCATTTAGAATTTTCAAAATAATTTTTACTTCCCAAATGCCAGATTATTTTTTTTTCAGATGTTTTAACTTGCTTTCTCCAAATTCAGCCTAAAGATAATCTTTTTTTTTAACAATTGAGGAAAACTCAAGACGATGAGGTCAAGGTTTTTCAAGTTGCTAAATTTACAACAAATTTGAGGAGGATGCTTGAAAGAACACCAACTCAAATGTGAAACAGCCCATCACTGTAGGCATACCAAGGTGGGTTTACATAGTGGTTAAAGAACAACTGTCTGTTTTGGAGTGACCATCATAAAGGACTAATCTCAGCTCCAAAGAAGACTTTTGGGCCGAGCTGAAAATTTTGTAAACAATGTGGCTAAAAAACTTGACTCCATTACACCATTTCTGTCAGGAGGAATGGACCACAATTCCAGCAAACTACAGTGGGAAGTTTGTGGAAGGAAACCCAAAAATGTGGCTCCAAGTCAGAGTTCACATCCAACATGAAGGATGTCAACTTCTAAACAAGGAGGAAAACTAAAGTAATTATTTTCTCTCTCAATTCTGGAAATTAAAAAAACATCTAAATAACATCTCAAATATAGATCACTTAAGCCAGAAAAGGTTTACACAGACTTAATGTCAGACAGTGATTAAAAAAATGTGAGTATCTTTTTATTCAATAAATGTTAACGTTTGGTTTATACTGCAACATGGTCTGGGTAATATGGACATAGCTGTTTCAATGCAGACATGTCACATCATTAGAGCAGAAACTGAATTCACTCGATAAAAATAGCACTAATTACAACATCTGATACTAACCTTGGACACTTTGCGGAGTTTAGCTCCTGCAAGGGCAGCTGCCAAACCTCCAGCTCCTCCTAATCCTCCACCGCCACCGTCATCTCCGCCACCACTACTGCCGCCTCCGCCTCCACCTGGAGCAGGCAGCGGTGGAGCTGGTGGCGGTCCTGATGGAGGCGGTCCAGGAGGAGGAGGGATGCCCGCCGCCGGGGGAGGACACGGGGGCGGTGGAGGAGCTGGAGGAGGAGCTGGACCAGGGGCCATTGGTGGAGCTGGAGGGACATGGACTAGAAGGAAAGACAGAGAGATCACTGACAGTTCATATATTTTAGATAGATTACTTCTCTGACATCTCAACTCAAAATCACATTTCAGTTCTATCTTAAAGATACGACTTCAGAAAACTCTAGAAAAGAAATCATGTATTAAGTAAACGCAATAAAATCTGAAAAAAGGTCAGACAATCTCAGATCTAAAGAAGAAACATGCAGTGGAACGACCTTCTCCATAACCTGGCTCAGAATGAGGGAACTATGAAATAGTCTTCCAGAGGTTGGAGCGTATTGCAGCTAAATGTGATAATCTGCAGCACACCAGGTGTTTCCTGACCTGCAGCGGCTTGTCGTTCTCTTTCCTGCCGCTCTCTCTCCTGCCGCTCTCTCTCCTGTCGCTCTCGTTCCTGCTGTTCAAGCCTCTGTTGCTCCAGCCTGTCAACACACACCTTTGTTAAAATACATGTCGTCCTCAGAACTAAAATTTGTTTTTAAGTTACCAAAACCTACTATTATGACAAAGCTGTGCAGAGCTTTGTGAATCGAAATAGATCAAATGGAAAATTTTACACAAGTTTACAAATCGCATTAATATTAACCTGGCATCCACAAGAACAGTTCAGGTTATTAATTAAATCGCCCAAATTAATATTTCCATGCAGAATTTTCATGCATTACATTTGAAATAAAAATAGCGAAAATCTTTGCTGTTGCAGTATTGAACCTATTAATATTGCAATCATAGTTGTGGTTTAAAATATTTTGCAGCTCTATTCAAGTGTGATGTGAAGCGTTAGGTTTCCAACACACAGTCAACTGATCACAGACCACAAAATACATATTTGGTTTCATTTAGCCAGAACACCTTCTTCTTTTTATATTCTACAGATAAAAATAAAAATTCAAAACCATGTATCCTGTGACTTTCATTTTACAGATATGCGATATGTCTGACCTTTTGAAGACCTATCTCAGAATCCAATACAAGAAGAAAATAAAGTACAAGGGTCAAGTATATGTCATTAAGATAGCACAGTAATGGCTCACTGACACAGGATAAAAAAAAAACAATGCCATATTGTAAATTGTTCCAGATTAATATACTTAGAAGGGAGAGGCTTGGTAAGATAAGAATTCAAACACCAAGTATATCTCAATGAGCCGTTACGCAAAGTTGCAAATTAATTCCTTGAAAAAAACAATCAAGTTTGATTTTAAGTTTTACAAGCTGCAACATCCATTTTTGAACATAGTCACCAGGTGCAAGGGGCAATCTACTCATCATCTTTAACTTTGTAACACTGTTTTTTGAGAAGTTCTGACAAGACAACTTCTCCTCCAGGATTATGAAATGAAATAAGAACAGGATGCCGATCGTACATCATTTCATCTCAAGTGCAGACGGTTGCTTTCTTTTAGCTAAAAATGCATACTTTAAATTGTTGCCAATTCAGAAGATATTTAGAGCATTTGAAAGACATGTTCCCAGTTTTAAGCTGATGTTTGACATAACAAAAACCAGGTAAACTTCCCCTTGCAATACACTTTGGGTTCATGACTTGATGAACATGTTCTGCTGAAAAACTAGCCTAGTCATTTTTGATCAGCATGTTAATCTTGCGTTTGTTTGTTGCACAAGTGTTTTACAACACCCCTGGCCAAAACCGTGTTTTACCATAGGAGATGAAGCGTCTGTGTATGTTGACGCTTTACAGGATATTACAGAAGAGATAAATGTGGAGTTCATAACCTCTCATTAGCTTTCTGCTTTAAAAAAAAAAAGAAGTCCTCAGCTGGGCAAAGTGGCCTGATTCACATTATTGCCCCCTCGGCCTCCAACGCATCTGCCACAGAACAGATGTGTTGCAAAAAAATAATGTTTATAAACAATCATAATGCACAGAACTAAACATGTGCACTCAGTCAGGGCTGATATGACTTAATGCTCTAAAGCTCATGTTAAAATGTTTTTTCCTTCCAACAAAACAAATTCTGAGAATGGTATTTAAAATAATGACCATTTATTAAAAATCCTCCAAGCACCTGCATTACTGCTGGAGGTCAGAGGTTTTAAAAAGCTTACTAAGCCACAGCATGCCGGCAGCAAATGGAACAGCTACTAATTTAACAGACACTCCCTGTGGTCACTGTGCACCTTTCGGGCTAAACGGGATTAGAAGGTTAAAGCCTATTCTATACAGGCATGCATGAAGTCACCTCAACAGGTTTCTCTGGGGGGTAGATGTGAGAGGCTTGCTATCGGTCTGACCTTTGACCTGACTCAAGGGTTGATTGAGGGTTTAGCAGTGTCTGCTTAATGCCAGTAAATCCTCCACAGAAGCCTGTGCGCAAAACTGTGCCAACTGGACGTCTGCAAAGCCAAGCCAAGCCAAGCTTGACTGTAAACCCAGAAAGTGGTTCACTCTGGTTTGGAAACAGATTGAAACAGCCCCACGGTGGACAACACCCTTCTGAGGAACGAGCTGATAAAATTAAATTCGCCACACAATCCTGCTTCTTATTGTCAGCATAGAAACCAGTCAGGGTTATTCAGATTGTTGGGACACATTTTTTATCTCGGTAAGAGCAAGCAAACATTTAGCGGCTAGCACAGCTGAAATGTTATTTTGCGATATGTAAAGTAAAGAGCGGGTTGGTTCAGAGGAGGTCTGGAGGTACCTCCGCTGCTGTTCGAGCTCTTCAGGAGAAGGTCCATTTGACACGGGGCGGGGGAGGGTTGCATAACCTGCAAAAACACGAAGGGAGAGATTCTTAGTATGCATTAAAGTATCTTCAAAAATAGATACTTGTGTCATAAACTGGCTTAATTGCACTTCCATAATCATACCACCCATGTTCTTTTTTTCATCTGCACACAGTTTTGCTGCAGAGTGCAAAGTCTGTAAGCAGCCCTGATAGGACGAAGTATAACAACTCATTTGTAAAAACAAAAAAAAAAACAGTGACATTATTAATGAAATAGGAGCTGAATGGGGCAGCATAAACTGTATAGATAGTTAGGTGGAGTGAGGGTGAGCCCAACTCTCTGTAAGACAAAACAAGTGTGTATTACTGGCGACACAACAGGATGTGCATGGCCAAAGCGACTGTCTTTTTTTATTTTCTTAAAAAACAAGCCTGCCTTATTTCTATCAAGGTTATGTTTAGCTCCAAGTTACATGCAGTTTCTCAGAAATCTATTCCTAACCATGTGAGAAATTTATCCGCAAACCAAAACTAAATGCTATAAGCAGTAATCAGGATAGCCATCACTCTGATAAGAGCACCAATGGTGGAGTGCAGCTTCTACGTGAAAGTACAGAAATACATGTTGATACTCTGCCAAAATAAAAATCTAAAATAATACAAGTCAACCAAATTAAAAGTAACCAGGCATGGACTGATTTATCACTGAAACTAATGATTATTTTAGTAATGCGTTATTCTAATAATTATTCTGGATAAAAAAAAGTACACTGCAGATTTTACATTTAACCACTTATGGTAATCTTAAATAAGATTAGAAATACATTCAAAATGCAAATAAATATTACTAATATTACACATTAGTTTTTTAAAATAAGAAAAACCTGTTATTTCCTAAAATGTGATAAAGCATTTCTGCAGTGTACCAAAGGATTAATCTGCAGCTAAAAAAAATACTTGCATCAAAATGTGAAAAGTTGAGTCCTTTCTGCTAGACTTGATGCCAATACATTGTAGGAAAAGAAACAGCAGTGTTTCACAGGTGTACTAAGCTATGCTGTGTTGTGTGTGCTGATAAAGGTGTGCTGAGCAGGATCTCAGCCATGCTGACATCTTAATAATACCTTCAGTCAAGTGAGTGAATAATTTGTGGCAAAAACATCAATGGATATGTGGATGTCCTGTTTGTTGCTCAGCTGACTGATGACTGGTGACAATATGCATTTATCTGCATGTAAAACAGGTTATTGAGATCTGATCGCCCCGGTGTGAATGGCGAGGCATAGTGGGGTCTATTCTTATCTGAATCACCTGGAATGGACGCTAGAGTCTGGTCTGAGCAGTTTGAATGAGGAGTAATTTACCTGCATCTGCCATGGAGTTGATGACATCCAGAGCGTGAGCCATGCCATTGGCAAACAGAGCAGCATCTTCTTTGCTGCCAAAGTTGAGCCCCCAAACTTGTCTGGCATCTCGCCACTGGTGAAAATTGGGTGTGGCCTGGTTATATTTGAGCCCTTTTACAATGGGACAGTTTATAACCACCTGAGGATGAGACGACAGTGAGGTGGATTAGTCCATATTCACCAGCTGACTGTTCTGGAACAGCTGTGACAGTGGGGAAAAAAAATAGCTAGGAGTGCCTGTAGCCATCAGCATCCCATTTTCTACCTGTTCGTCATTTACTCAGTAAGTCTCTTTAAAAACAACCAGATCTCAGCAGTGTTTCAATGTTTATAACACATGTACTAAATATATTAAAACCGGTATCATCTGTGAGCTGCAACCTTTTTACAAGAAAATTTCATGAAACTACATCGCTGCCAATGCCTAACATAATGGCATGCTTTATTTTTTTTATGGATCCTTCTGGGTTATATTCCACTCAGCAGGTGGCACGAAGCCCGTTTAGTCTGGGGTGGAAAAAAAAAAGCTCTGTGCTCAGAGTGCTGCTTGAATGTGCTGACACGCCGTTTCAGTATTTGTTTAAAAGCTGTTGAATTCCATTGAGCAGAGGGAGGAGTCGAGACCCCGTCAGAGTGAACATCATGGGAGGAAGCATGCACTGAATGACAAAGGGCAGCAAGGTCAGCCTCCACCGCAGACAGTAGTATTTTTCGAAAAGACTAAATCTTATCAGAACGCAAATAAACACCAAGCGTCTGTGGCAAGGAGCGCGTGAGTCGAGCGACCTTGACATCGTCCATGTGTTTTGGAGGCAAGGAATACTTTAGGGAGACAGACTCAAACCACAAATGTGGCTGCAAAGAAACATAAGGGAAGCAAATAAATAGCTGCAAAATTTTCCATAAAATGTGCGTGTTGCTGTTTTTATTTGTCATCAGAGGAAGCAGTATTGCGTCTCCATAGCGAGCTGCTGGTATCAAGCCTCTTTTTAAAAATTGTCACAGGAAATGGTTGAACAGGCCAACTATCTCACAGGAAACATCCTCCACTTTAAGACTTGTCTCCAGGGAACACTTCAGCATGCTGAATGTTTAAAGAAGGAGAGAGGCTTTAGTGCATCAGGGGGATAAAAAAAAGGTTAAAGTCAAGAATAGACCCACCTAGAGTCAATTTTACCCAGCTTCTCAGTCGTGGAACACTTTTGTCTGCAGGGGAGCCACAATGAGCAAGATAATGGCATAGAACCATCTTTGTCTGAAGGACACGTGATGCTCGAGACTCCAAACTCTAATCTTAGACACAAAAAATATTTGATAAAGAAGAGATGTTGATTGTTTTGATGAACATTTTGTTCCCTTTGGCTTAGTTTAAGGATCTTCGTGTTATCTATAAGAACGACCTGTAACTTATTGAAATGCTTTTTGATTGTGTGATGTTTTGGTTAATTCTCGTTCTAGTAAGTGCAGCAGTGCGCAATGTTTACATAAAACATTTGAGCTCATCATACATGTACTGCATTTCATCTCCATATTTACAGAAATATAAAGTCCTT
This sequence comes from Micropoecilia bifurca, assembly GCA_903067075.1. NCBI lineage: Eukaryota > Metazoa > Chordata > Actinopteri > Cyprinodontiformes > Poeciliidae > Micropoecilia > Micropoecilia bifurca. The sequence goes on along the minus strand of CAEGAF010143102.1, from coordinate 11,979 downwards.
AGTTTTTGTCTTAAAGTGGTGTAAATGTATACACTGCATATACTGCAACCAGTGACAGTATATAAAACAACACAGCAGCCACAGCAGTGTGTGTTTACACACACCATGCTGGTAGTGCATAATCAGCTGAGCGATTACAGCAATGCTCCAGAACACCAACTCTCCTTTATAAACACCGACCAGTCTGGTGCTCTAACGGTTTTCCGCTCCGGGGTTAAGTCCGACAATATCAACTTTGACTTCTCGCTTTCTATCCTGACATATAAAGCAATAGTCCTACTGCAGTACAAACTGTACCTGGTGGGGGTTTTTTTTTGCCTTTCAGATTTATGAGGAAAAACCAAATTGAGTGATCAGCAGCAAAAGTAAGGACGTTATTTTAATAAACAAGTTTTTAAAAAAGTCCGTTTTGAGAAAGCAACATTTTGACTAAATTTCTACACCAACAATTGAGGAGGGCCACACAGGGTTTCTGCATTGTGTTAGAATTGCAGTCTGCCTGTGGTCGGAGTTTGGCAGTGGAGGAAGCGAGCAAAGCCTTTTAGTCCATGTTGACTTCCAAATATTCAGCTTTTGTAGTGCTAGCAAGAGGAACGTTTAAAACACTTTATTGCAAGCAAAGATGTCATGGTCCTGCTCTAAAGCCAAAAACATGTACCTGTTGATCCGTCTGCATCTTGCGTCCGACTATCCGGAAGGCGTTGTTGGAAGGGTTGTGAAAGATCTGGACTCTGCTGAAGGCTTGGGGTCCGGTACCTGCCGGGAGCCACTTTTTACTGCCATCATCGTAGATCATCACAGTGGCCCGAGCCTGGCAAATACTCGACTCACTGCAGAACACAGAAAAAGATGGAACCACACAGAATGAATGTATAGCACTGATGGTGCAAATCTCAAGAGAACACGACTCTTAGAAGAAAACAAATACTTAATTTAAGGTGGACGGTGCAGGTTCTTAACTCAAGCTTCATGGTAAAATTAATTTCCATCTGCAACCTACACAAGACAAGTCTAAAAGTAAAGGAAACATATACAGATCTTTAGAGCTGAGTCTTTTTATGAGGTGATGAATCATCAGAACTTTGTATAGCATCTGCATTTCCAATGCACTACATTCAACTATTAATATACAACTACTTTGGATATAGTAGAGGATGTGTTATTCAGCGATCCTCATCCTGTTTAGCCATTAAACAGGATGAGCACACATTTCAGAGTCACCATTTATTATGTAAACAAAAGTGTCACTGTGAGCATTCAAGAAGTGTCAGTTATTTTTATTACTTATAACTAATAAAGCACTGCACCACACACACACACTTGTCACAGCTGATCCCTATTTGTATGTGCTTGTTTCTTTAAATGACCTATGTTCCATTTTCATTTGTTCATTTTATTAGCAAAATTTGTAGTCCTGTAGTCTTTATCAACATTTTAAACTGTTGATTTAAAATTCTTCATGCTGAACGTTGCGCTTCTGGGAACCGGCTAAAACAAAAACAAAAAAGTAAATATAAGGGAGGGAGAACGGAAACTGGAAACACCGGATGGACAATCGAGTGAAAAAACACGGGATTCTAAACAAAAACAGATCCCGTCAAAACCAGTCTGGTCTCATTTTTCACCTGCCCTGTCATGCCCCATTAGAGTCCTCCTGCCAGTTAATTCAGGTTCTTACAAAAACATAATCATGAGCTAATTCACATAGTGAAGAATAGCTGATATTCAGGATGGTATGCTAGATAAACAAACCTCAATTGCTGCCAAGTGCTGATTTTTTGCAGGAAAAAAACCGTTTGGTTTGATCCTAAACGAGAGGAGTAGGTGAGACAACAATGGGGAATGACAAAGACAGGAAGCTGCGCAGAGTGTCTGCAAGCAAAACAAGGTCCTGGAATCTTCCACCTGCTTTACATCATCGCTGAAGATGGTAAGAACACAGTTGCTTCTCACTGGGAGAGGCAGCAAAAACATTTGTGCATAGCTTTCTGCAGGCAGGATCCAGTTACAAATCATTCATTCCAACTGAAGTTGTGCGCACATTCTGTGCCAAATAGGAAATCCTAACACACAACATTCATTGTCGCCTGCTCTGTGTCGTCTTTACCATTTAAAAACAGCCAGAAACCAGGTAATTTTTCAAATAAGCGGAAACGTAATAAGGACTAAATAAGAGTTGTAACATGAAAGAGGACGGGAAGTGAGGAGCAAACAATGGCTGACTGTTCATTCCAGTTTTCTATCATTCCTCCCCCTCATCTCCTTGATTACTTCCCAGGCTCTCCCTGCAGTCTCCTAATCCATCTCTTCCCCCTGTCCCTCCATCTGTCCCACCCTTGATACAATCTGCTACTTCCTGTGACAAAGCACCAAAGACACAACCCACTTCCTGCTGCCTGCACTGCCTAATAAGGACTGCTCAAGTCTGGGCAATCGATGCCTGCAGAAATACAGTGGTGCTACATTTCCTTACAAGTTAAAACACATAAATCTGGTCAGTATTAACCTATAAAGGCGATCTGGCTTTGCTGCCAACAGCAAAACTAAAACCGTTTTATGCAGTGTGAATAAGTGCTGCATCTTAAGCCAGGAAAAGGTTGGATGCTTACTTCAATATGTTGCATTGAACAACATCAGATCAGTTTAAAAGGTTAGCACACGGGAGATAGTTTTGAATTTGCTGTAAATCAGAAATCAGCATTATGTAAACACCAAGCCCCTTCCTGTGATTGTGATGTTTGGCACTCGCCTCACACCGTGCCCACAGGCTGAAACCTTTCCTCCCTGTTCAGGTTAGCTAAGGCCCGTTTTTGCATTTCAATGCAAAAACCTTACCTTAATTACTGTAAAACAGAAGGAAACGGCTTTACACAAAACATAAGCTGTTATCAAATAGTGAATGCACGAAATGAAGATTTGACACAAATGTTAGCAAGCTGCAACATTTGATATTTTGAAATCAGTACACAGCAATAACACTTGTGAAACTATGGGTTTATTTTCCATCTTGGCAGATGTTCACTGGAATCCAGCAGTGTGCTTTATTGACCCGCTCAGACCTAAAGTACTCTGTGGCCATGGTAACTGCAATATATATTGCTGAATGAGTTATTTAGAGATTAAATTAATAAAAAGTAAGAGTTAACTGGACTCTTATCTATAGAGTTACCAATCAAGGTGGTCACCTTTAAACAGCAGCAATAAAAATTCTTTTCCCTGAATATCTGCTAAACTAGATCGCACAATATGAGTCACGTCTTCACTATGTCACTGTCTGCAGTGTTGCATTCACATTTGGAAGAATACTATGTTTCAAGTTTCATATGTTCACACTCTGCATATTGGCAACAGTAACACAAATACATATTTTTCTGATATTGCATGGCATCGATTTTATGAAATATCTACTACTTAAACTATTAGTCATAAATCAGGGAGGAAGCAGGTCCCAAAACATGGTTGTATTAGCGCTACATTTGGTGTAAGTCATTTCCTTCGCCTACACATTGGCTTCTTCTCTTCTCATATCTATTGTTAAGCCTGTAGTCATTTAAGCAGTCAAACAATCAGTCAGGTCAGAAAAAATGTCCACCTTTATACTGTTTCACAGTTTGACATCACACAATCTAATTACTTACTCCTAGCTCCCACCATATATAGCATTTTTCAGGCTTGGAATAGTACTGGCATTATCCACTTCAAAGATATTTTTATGTGGAGGACACCAGTGAAATATGAGCAACCTTTCAAAGGGCAGACTTTTGCCCACAATTTCCTTGAATCCCCGCTCCCCAGCGGAGCTGGCCATAAACCTAGTTGATGAGTTTTTTTGACCAAAAACTGTCAGGAATTAGGAAGAAACAGTTTTATGTCTAAAGGAGGATGTGGGAGACTTTGTCACAAAAGCAACTAAATGTTTCCGTCTTAGCAGATTGATGAAGCTGTTAATGTTACATGATTTCTTTCAACATCTACTTTTAATATTGACCAATTTCAACTTTGATAATTTAAAATGAAATGAAAATGAGTTTGTGGTTAATTCGGCAATAGTTTCACATTTTTTCCAGCAACATTCATAAAAAACAAACCAACTTGCATACAGCTATAAAATCTCACACTTCCTGTCTCGACCACATTCACATCCTTTCTCATTTCAGGCTGGTGTATTATCAAGAGAAACTGCAGCCAGGTTTGCTGCAAAACTTGCTTCGCCAAGTTGCATGCACCAGTAAATAATGTGATAATGTGTACCAGAAGTTCTTCCGTCTTTCAGTCGACATGTCTGAAGGAAATTACTTCCACTTTGTTGACACTGTGTGACCTTTTGGTAACCTGATCGACAGTGCTCAGGTAATGAATCTAGGTTTTTAAACATGCAAATATTAGTATAAATCAGCACTGGTTGCCGTCTTGTTTGTTCGCATTGTGGTATAGGATATTTGCTCTACTGGTGATCAGGGGAATAATAGAAATCAATTGCAATCCATTTGGAAATCATAGCCTTGAATTATTTTTTATTTATCATCATTATTAATGGCCATGTTATTAAAAAGAAAACATTCCTTCAAAGGAAGGTATGAAAAATGGTTGAAAAACTTAAAAACTATCCAAGATGTTTCTGGGATTTTGAATCGCTCAGCAGAGAGCATCTCATCCATCTGACAGGAAGATTTTAAAATAGAAAAACTTCTGCTGAATAAAACATACATCAAACATATAGGAAACTGTAATTTCCTCTGGTCTCTGTTACATCCGGCATGTTGTGCTGGTAGATGGGGTGTATGAGAATTGGGAGGGGACAGAGACACTGGACTGGGAAACAGATGCATATTTAATGGCAGAGAAAGCATGGGCTCAGGAGCGAGGCTGAGTGGCCGGCTGCATTATTGATACAACTAAGGACACTGAGACTCTAAAAGGCTAAGTGGCACTAGTGCATAAAGACATGGACTTGCACACACTCTCACACCTGTCATCCTGCCAACATGTGTGTCCGTGCTGACCCCATCGACTCCATATGACGGGCTGGAGGGGGGCCGGTGGAATAAATCACCACAGGCAAAGTGATAAACAGGCTATTTTTTGTACTTCCTTAAGCCAAGACTGAGGGCAGCTGTGAGCAGTTGACTCAAGACGATTTCTCATAGGCACAGAGAGTGCACACACTGATGGCCCAGAACAGATCTTGGGCACCAGCTTTTAAGGTTAATAATAAAAACAGGCTTTATTTACAGGCAATACATAAATAAATAGTAGGATTATAAGCAAGTTGTAGTCCATATTTGATTATTAATCACAGCAATAGTGAGTTTCTTCTGTTAACGAGGGGTTAACAGGAAACCCCGGTGCAAGGCTAGAACATGTGCCCTGTAGAAAATGTCTGTATAAGGCTCTGCTGTCAGAGCTTTTCTCCAAATGAGCTGGCAAGTACAGTCAGGCCCAGTGGCTCTTTTCTAACTCCTCTTACCTGATGCTCCCTCTGCCCTTTTTAAACCTCTTAAAAATAAAACAGTTTCAGGCCATATAAAAACTTTAGCAAAAATACTTTTGGCATACCAGACAGGTCAGACAATTAGAAAAAAAAGTTTAAGAAGTTTTATTTCAAATTCTACGCATCCTACACAGAAATTACAGTCATGTTGCAATGTAAAAAGTGTGATGCAGAACTGAATATATGTATTCAATCAATATATGTATTTGCAATCAGTACTGCACCAATCAAAATTGCAATCACAAAATGCTTGCATGTAATATTTATATATAGGCATCAACGCAATTGATATCTCCATTAGATGAACATATTGGCCTATTTAGTGCCAAAATCCACTCAATAACTTGACATTTGCTATTTACTGCCCTTGATTTAAAGTCCAGATATATACTGTGGATTGGAAGTAATCAATATCTTTTAATCCACAGTTTGTGGATTGGAAGATCCACAAACTTCCATTTGTAATCTTCAGTAATAATATTGCACTTTGGTTTATCGATATTGTACAGGTGTAGTCAAGACAGACAGCATGTCTGTCTGGATCGGCTGACAGGCTGGACAAAGAGAGCATTTGAGAACTCTGGAGGAGCTGCAAACGTTCACAGCTTAGGTAGGAAATCTTTGTTTCCTATCTGTGTGTAAATGTACACACAAACTATCAGTCATGGACCCCTCACACCTGGCCTTACAGTAAGAAAAAAAGATTGTTAAAATAAACTAGTAAGAAGTTCTCTTGACTCAAGTAATAGTGGAAGAAATGTGTTTGTATCTAAAAAGAACATGTTCTAACACTAAGCTTTTTGACCTACATGTGAAACGACAGATCTGGCAGAAACACTCTACATATCTCCACTGTGAAGCAATGGTAGTGGCATCATTATGCTGCTACCATCATGCTAGGTTTTGGGCTACAGGGGACTTATTTTTATCTTAATTTTTTTCAGATTTCCTTATTGAGGTTTTACCAAACAGACAGCCACGGTGAATTAAACAAACAGCAGAACTAGCCCTCCATCACCTTTGTGTACATTTTCACAGCTCTGGTGATTAATTCAAACGAAACTCGGAAGAAAATGAAGCATTTTAATGAGTAGATCTTGCATAGCTGTCATACTCCTTCCATGAGAAACAGTAATCTATTGTTCCTTGGCAAAGTATCAGACAACCCATTCATGCCAGATTAAAGACAGACAACATGTCACCATGTATGTTTTTGTTGTGGAAACTATGAGGATACTTCCTCTTCATCCTGATGACTGTTAGACATAGACTATGAACTTTTCCTGAATTGATAGTCATGCCTTAAATGCATTAGGGAGACGAACAGGTGATTTGAGAATGAAACCCAGCAGCCCTTAAGCTGATAATATAGTAAAGTTTACTCTGAGCACTCATTCATGTTCATGTGTGGAAAGGCGCTTTTGCTTTTCACCACAGCACCTGAAGGGCTGCCAGCAGGTGACGCCGGTTTGGCCACATTTGAGACAGAGTCTTGAGTTTAAAGAGAAGTGAAATAGGGAAGTGCTATAGTGAAAAGAAGTAACTTGGAAAACCCAGCACTTCACAGCACACAAATACTCATTTGAGTAAAGTCTAAACCACGCAAGCAAAGAAAATGTTTCCTTTTTGGTCAAATTAAAATAAATACAGAATCCCTATATTGCAACTGTGGAAATTGCAATATAGGGATTGTGGACAAGTACATCTTATTTTCTGTGTGTATTCCACAGAATATACACAGAAAATAAGATGTACTTGTCTTGGTATGAAACACACTGAACTGAGGTCACGGTTAAGTATGCAACAAATTATTTTGGCAGTCGACTAATCTATCAAGATTGTTGCGATTAGTCAAAGATTATTTTAATCCACCCCTGGTTTCCAAGCAGTAACCTTCTGTTCTCAGCACTTTTACATGTCTTGCAACACTTTCTCAAGGTCTCCATGTTAACATGGAAATTTCCACAGTTAATTCAAGTAATGCCATAACAAACATGCATCTTAAAAAAACTTTAAAATTACGTTAGTAGAGAGATGTTTGAGCATCATTTAGTCATCATTGATAAGATCAAAGTTTGAAATATTTAAAGTGGTGAAACTGGATAATTCCATCCTGACCTGATATATATTTTTTTTTAAAACGGTCAAATAAATAAATAAATAAAAAGGCCATCTTACTGTAATAGATCACCTAAGATTGGGACAAGGTTAAAAACTACAATCGATTAATTAAGTGGATAATTCTACTCTTAAAATTATAACAAAAGGTATATTATAGAACTATATAATTGATCAAATCACAATCATTGTCATTGCAGAACATTGTGAAAATGAAAACAAAAAAGAAAGTTTGTCAATGAGGAGTGCATTGGAGTGAGGTCTAGTGTTGAACAATTCAGCATCAGTTTGACGTTTGACTAGAGATAGTGCTGATTACTTACATCTGTATAAAAAAATAATACTTTTTACAAATTCTTTAAAAGCTCCACTGTAAAATCAGAAGCTGACTCCTGCTAATAATTTCTATCAGCAAGGTCAATTCAGGTATTTTGTTTATTCAGTTGTCAAGTCCCCTCCTTCAGTCAGCTAGCTGAGTTATGTAAAACCAGGACAGCAATCAATTGAAACAGGGTCCAATATGAAGCCTTTAGAAAATACAGAATGACATTTGTTGGAAGAAACAAAACCATAACATGTGAGTAACAATGGGGGGTACAGAAGCAGCAAATTAACTCCAAACCATCTCAATGGTAAAGTTCTTGTTCTCTGATGCTGATTTGGGTTAATAAGTCACATACAAACACCGGTTGACTCTAGGCTGATTCATCAGACTTTACGTCATGCTCAAGTCCTCTTCAGGCCATGTTTTCTGATTAGTTTCCAAACCGCTATTGTACAGCTGTTTATGGCTAAATTCCCAAACATTGAACAAACTTCCCCCCATCCAGCTTATAGTCTTTTAATCAGATTCAGAAATCTGTTCATGAAAGTAATAAGAGAAGTGGAATGGAATGGAATGGAATGGATTATTTTGGAATGGAATGGACTACACTCGTCTTTTTTTTTTAGGAAACGGGAAGGGTGGTGTTTTTTGTCATTTTTATTCAGCTGTTTAAAAATGAAAAGTGACAGTACATTGGAACTCACTTGTCTGAAGATGAAGTCAGCTGTTTTTGCAATAACCTTTAGTAAGAATCTCATTTAAAAACTTTGAAGTAATTTCCAGGCACTATCCAGCCCTTTTAGAGCAGGTTAACGGTTTCTAACATCTACACATCTCTGAGACGCCCTTTACTGTTGATATTATTTAAAGTTCAGTCTGTCGTGCTATTTTCCTAATGTCTGTGTCATCTCACACATGTGACAACTTGCTGCAAAATTAACAAAAGCAGATTTTCGCACCAAGCTACTGAATCAACGACACAAAACCGGCATTCAGGCCGTCTCAGCTAGTCGTAAACTGTAAATATCTGAATGAAAATCAGATGTGTTTTTGACCTTCCTGATTAAAAAAAAAATGAAACAACCTTAAAGCATTTCCTGAATGCCGACTCATCATTCATAACACAGAAAGGAGGTTTTGCCAAAATCCTCAGGTTGTTTTTTGCTTGGCCGCTTGAAGAGCAGAGATGAATTCCTTCCTGCTTCTGAAGCGGCCAAGGCTGTGTGGAATGAGGGGGGAGGGAGGGGTAATAGAACTGGCACTCTCAATGCCCATATTTGGAATGAAGTTACCTCTGTCCTCTACACTGAGCTCAATTCCTTTTACAGGTCGGAGCACATCCTCCCCGACCCAGGCCAAGGAGGAGGAGAGCTCCCTCTTAGAAAAGAATCAACAGGAGAAAACTCCCAGTTTCAGGCTGCCCTGACTTGTACGCCCCTTCCCTTTCCACTGAATGAGTAAAGAAGATCCCTTTTCCTGCTTATTCATGCTTCCTGCAAACGTGGGGGTCTGAGAATGTTGATGTTGGCCACATTATAGTCGACTATCACAACCCTGGTTAGTTTTTTGAAGCTGGAAATTGGGTATTGGTTGATGAGATTCTAACTGTATAACTCGGACTAAAAATGACATTGGTAACACAGATTCCAAAGAAAAACACCATCTGATTGCTTTCCTTTGAAGGCAGCCTCTTCATAGCTAGTTAGCCAATTTGTCGACTGTGGTTTGAAAACAGCACAAACTTAATAATAGAGCTGTATAGTACATTTAGTACATTGAATACTGCAATCAGAAATGACTACTTGGATGCAATGTTTGCTAGGATTTCAAGTTTGTAAATTTTTACACTGTATTAATAATATATTTGGCCAAAACAGAAGGCCAAAATTTACATGTACATTTTTAGGGGTTAAGATGCTAAAGTTCACAGAGAATGTCGGGAGCATTGTGTAATGGTAAAGTAAGTGAATAATATCACATTTCATAGTGTTCTCTACCCTAATTAATACTAAAGTAAGAGGTGAGTGGTGCAAGCAATAACTGTCCATGCTTTTAGTGTAAAACAGCTTTGTTTAGCCAGCTGACAGGCAATGTGCAGCAACAGGTAGAGACATATAAGTCATAATACTAGACTGAACTTCTCTAACTTCACCTCTTTTTCTTGTACATTGCACCAAACCTTTTAAGACCTTTGTACACTTGACACTGGTAACCAGTCATCGACTAAAGTTTAAAAAGGTCAAAAATATTTGCGTGGGAAACATAAATATCCCATAAGAGGAAGTATCAGTACACAAGATTATTTCTATCGCAGTCGATATATGTCCACATGCAGAAATAGCTCATCTTTTAACAGAACAAGTAAACAGACAGGCCTGTGTTAAGCGTGTCCTTTCCCGTGTGGCAATAAACCTTTAGTGAACACAAGGTCAAAGTCTCAAAGAAAGCCGGCAGCAGAGCCTGAAGCAACATCAAGGCTTCCTCTGAGTCTGCTCTTTCTGATGCAGCCTCTGTCCATCAGCAACCACCATCTTCCCAGATAAGAGAAGCTATGATCTAAGGACTTGAGTGATAGGAATGTTAACAATGGCTGGCAGCATAAAGCTGTTTCTATACTAACCGGGTTCCATTATCTTCCATTAAGCAGCGGACCCTAGATGAACCCTCTGGATCTTTATATCCATTAGCAATGCTGACCTTACAGAACGTCCATCCCCGTAGTTAAGCTTTCGTTTCACTGCAACGTCAGAGACAGACTCAGTCAAACCAAGAAGATAATGTTCCTCCAATTTATCTGCAGCGGGGAAGGGCCAGATATCTGCAGTTATCTTCACATGATGATACTCTCTGTTCAGTTTCACTCCGTTTTTATACAATAAAAACACTTCGCTCCTTTTAACTGATCAAACGTGATATTGGTATATGGAGTCTGAATGCAACACCCTCTCAAATATTTAATTGAAGTAGTCCTTATTGTAAATTAAAAAAGGAGTATATTGTTCCCTATTTAATATATTCAATGTTTAAGTGAATGTGGATTTTAGCTACAACTCAATAAAAACTCAAAGGGCCTAAAAAAATTTCTGTGGAAGAATTGAAGGTTATGTTCAGTGTAAGGCGACACCATCTTTTACAAATGTATTCTTATTGCTATTCATGCCACAATATGACTATTACGAAGAACTGTCTAGACTGCAGTAAGTGTTGACTTATTTAAGCTACACAGATCTAGACTGGAAATAGTGAATTTTATTTCCTTGTTTCAGGCAGCTGAATCTTTCCCATTGGTCAATGTTTGCTATAAACCACAAGACATCAATATTCATTTGTTTAGTGCTACAAATATTTATCACAATATTCACCAAGACTATCACGTTTTTCTAATATCCTACAGCAAACTGCTCCTTCAAATGTCCCAACACAGGGAATATCTTAACACGTGTGAGTGCGAGATTTTTTTTAAGGAACAGAAACCTTTTTCACAGGTTTGTTTCAACTTGGGGGGGGAAAAAGAAGAAAGCTTTCTGAAGCACTTCTCCTGTAGTAATGCACTCGAAACACCAAGCTACACTGGTTAATTCTGTGCAGACACGAAACAAGACGACATAGTGGAATCATGTGGGCGACTATAGTCATCTTTGAAATCCTGTGCTTTGTAAGCCACCTCAAATGTCACACCAGTTCAGTTCTGTCGCTACTTCAACATTACAGTGTGGCATAGTGTGAGTTTATTAAATGTGTTCTCCTCAGTTCATTTTAGTAAAATTAATGTGCAACAACAGTGGCTCAGGACCTGCTTAAGAGGTGATGTTTAAAAGGTGACAAATAAGATGTTCCACAGTGAGAAGAGACTAATGGCAGGCAAAGGGCATTTCATCCGTGATCTATGAAGCAGCAGCTGAATACTGGATCACATCAGTTCTGGTCAGAGGTTGCTTAAGGGTTGGCATGACATGTCCATTATATACTTTCCTTGTTAAATAATTTAATCAATTCCTAGCACATGTAATTATTTTTCTTATATATATATATATATATATATATA
>CAEGAF010143093.1:0-14213 GCA_903067075.1 Micropoecilia bifurca | reverse complement strand
CAGGTATTGTGTAGTTGGTGCTTTTAATCAGTTTTCAGTTAAATTAATTCAGTCCAACTTTATAACAGTCACAAAATATCACCAAAATCACTCTGTCCCTCTAAAATATTTCAGAAAATTGCAAAAGTGTATTAAATTGTATCGTCTGCTGAATATCGCAACATATATTGTATCGTGAGAATATCATGTATCGTGAGATTATTGTATCACTACAGCCCTAGATCATACATATTATTTGTTTTGCTTTTACAAATTAGATGGCATCTCTTGCAGATGTTTGTACATTTGTTTATAAAAGCCATCACTGGCAATGCCACAGAATAAAAGCTCAATGCAAGCAAAAGAATTATATATCCAGTTCAAAGGACATTACAATAAAAGTCATATAATGCTAAGATAATGTCTGTAGTTTTTAAACAGACATCTGCAGCTGTTTTTGTTGTTAATTTACGCAACAACCTGATATTCATCACAAAAATTAGCATTATTCCTAACAGGTTTAGTAGGTTTTAGCATAAAATTGTATACAAATGCGTCAAATACATTAGAAAGCAATGGGTCAACACATTTATTACCATCATTTGTTGCACTTTTGGGATGTATGCAGATTTTGTCAGGATTAGAAAAGCTGATGAAAAGAGAACTGATTTGATCAAGTTGTTTTGTTTTTGGTAAATAGCATGAAAACAAACTATTGGGTTTTAAAAATAATTGTACCTCTATTCCTCAAACCAAATGCCAAGCAATAGCTTCTCCAATAAAACAAGGTTTTTATTCAGACAAATAAAAACCTTGTTTTATAGGACTACACATTTTTGTTATGTTGCTAACAGGAAGTAAAGAAATAAATTGAATATTCTAGGTGTGTTTTTTGACAGGGATCATTGCAATCTTGACTCATAATAGAAAGTAATCTGTTTTAATTATATTGTGAAACCTGCAGCGCAATAACCAGTATTGCACCTGTTACAAATCAGGAAAGATGCTTTCAAAAGAAGGATGAGCAATGTCAAGGTAAAATTATCAAAATATAATACAATACAACATATTTTAGAGCATTTTAGCAGTAATAATAAAAGTGGTGTAAATCTATCATTAAATACAGTTTAATGTTTTGCAAATCTGCCACTAAAACCTTCATAATCTTTATGTTCAGTCATATTTTGAATAAGTATTAATGCAAATCAAAGTTTTTATACTTATAGTTTTATACTATAGTTCTTGCCATAGAGTAATGAAGCACTGCCCTCCCCCACCTGTTGCTGAACACTTTTGGGAAAGTACTTCAAAATGTTTTGGGGGTTTGCAAACATATATTAGATTTTCTTGTTACTTTCCCATTTGATTTAAGGCTTAATAACATATCCTCTTCACAGTAACAATAGGTGAAATAATAATTGCCCATCCAAAATTGAAAAGTATAAATTAAAGTAGCATTATTGACACACTGTAGCCTATTTTAGGTGGCAAAATAGATTCCTCTCACCCAAAGAATTGTAATTGAGGATGTTGAAATGATTTTTCGTGTTTGTTGTAAGAGTAGAAAAATAAAACTTCCAAAAAAAGTTTCACATTATGATCATTGTTTCATTGTAAATCCCTAATTATTTTTTAAAAAGTCCAAATTGTTGTTTTTTTAGTTTACAACCTAAAGGCAATATTAATTTCTACTGCTACTAAAATTTTCTAATGTAATGATTATTGCAGTGTAGTATTGTAACTGCAATGTATTTTTTAAATCTTTTGCTCTCTATAGATTAACACAAGCATAATTATCTGATAGTAGCTGGTTAATTACTTGGACTCATTATTAATGTATCCATCCTGCAGTCTGTGTTTGACGTTAATGTGTTTTGTAGCTTGGCAACTTTATTTTTTAAAACTTCAGAGAGTGATAGAGTTGTTCTTTTTGTTTCCATGATGTAAATTATTTCAGAACAGCCAAATTTTCTCTGCTGTAAAGAAAGAAACATACAGCTGCACTCTGTTATTATTACATGTTAAGTTAGATTTTTATTGTCAATAAATATCGTACTACAAAAATAGGTAAACAGTTTAAACTTTGCATGGTATTTGTTTGTTTTGGAAAAAACTAAATCAGTTTAGTATTACTGGCACACAAATCCACATTTGTTTTGTAAAATATTGCCAATAAGTGACATTGATTTTGGTTTGCAGCCATAGCTGAATAATAAAAAACAGAATATACCACTGGAGTCTTTGTTGGGGGGGATAAAGGAAACAAGTCAGTTTTGTTCAAATATTTTGGCTACAGACAAGGTGAGGTTAACCATAAACAGGTTCTCTGGCTTTAAGGACTTTGTAGCTGTTGCCACAATATGACACAAGATGACTTAATGACTCGATCATTGAAATAAGGTCAACAAAACTCTGTATAACAACTGGAGAATTACGTCTGATTGTTGTCTTAAGGATAAACAAACAAACCTGTTGGGTGTATTTAAGCAATTTATGTAGCATTACAAGTTAAAACAGCTTTTTGCAACTGAAAAGCAAAGAAGCTTTGAATTGTGAGTGTATGAATGCATTAGATTCTCCAGTGGGAGTCATAAACAATCCTCCATCATCGGCCTCTTTTCTCTACCTTGCTTTACACTTGCATCTAAAATCGCACTTGCATGAGTTAAGTGTCAAAGTATGTCAAATCCCAGCGCAGCCAAAGCCAGGCCTCCATTTACTCTTATTGCTTAAGACTCGCGCTGAGTAGTAATGAAACATTATAGTGCTCTGACATTATTGTCCCTGATCCTTTGGACTCGGCTTTCGTTTCGACATTTCTTTTTAATAACTTACGTCTTGTTAAGTTATTCTGAGTATAAGCAGCTGTTTCCAGCGGCGTCCAAGTTGGATTAATTTGTCGTAGTTGAGACATGAACTGCTTTGCTGTTGCAGAGCTTGCCAATACATGAAGACTTCTGCTTTTTATTCTGCACCTATGCTTCGACTTGTACTTCACTGCAAAAACACAAACTCTTACCAAGTATTTTTGGTCTAGTTAAGGAAATATCTTTGTACACGTACAGGTAACTTTTTACAAGATATACGAGCTTTTTTTAAGTCAATAATTCCTTAGAATTAATGAAAAGGTCCTAGTTCCACAGGCAGATTATTTTTCTTTTAACAAGACATTTTTTCAAAGTTGTAAGTGGAAACCTGACAGTGAAGCTAGAAGTTTTTCATCAGTATTAAGAATTTTTTGACTCCTATATCAGAGTTTCCCCCAGTGTATTATAAGCCTGGCGGGACACCAGGCTTTACTTGTGGCCCCCCGCCAGGCTAAGCATTGCTTATTTTTTTGAGTCTTTCTAAAATGTTTGCATTTTTTAAGGCTTTTAGTTGGTATTCAGGTAATATTCCAATCTTTTCCATAACACATAATTATCAGGTGATATTTTCAAATTTCTTGTCAACTTTAAACATTTTTTAACTCAAAAACACAACGTCCCAACCACCAGGCTTAGCAAGTTTTCAGAGGGAAACCTTGTATATCTAGCTAAAAGTTACTAGAGACAAAAATATGTGTTGTGTTTTTGTATTTACTTATTACGGTCTGTCTTCTTGTTCAGATTACTTAAAAAGGGCAGCGTAAAACCGATCCTTTAAGATCTTTGTTGTAGTTCTTAAATACAGTCGGCCAGCAGGCTTTTCAGTGAGAGGAAAAAAGAACAAGAGTGACCTTTGGCCCTGGCCTGCTGATCTTGGCGGCGGCAGCAAGGTTTTTTGTTTTCATTTATAGAAATGTGGAAATGAATTCAACAGTCTAAAGTCAGCAGAACAGGTTTTAGTTGTCATTGTTTGTTTGTTTTTTTGTCTTGTTTGTTTGGTGAAACTTGTTGATGTCTAAGTTGTGAAAGGAGCAAAGTTTAGAGGGAGATCTCACCTGAAACCTGTTTGACATAAATAAACCGGAAGCAATGACACGCCCCATTTTCTCACAACCGCACCGTTCAGGTGTTAATCTAGAAACACACGGGTTCTAATAAATGGTGTCTCTGTATAACCATAAGTAAACTCTGTTATAACCGCTGCTAAACTTTCAAAGTTATTCAGTGCAAAAGGGAAAAACTTTATTGTGTTTTTTATGAGTCTCTCTGGCACGTTCAGCTGCGCTTTGGGGGAAAAGTTTAGGTACTTACCAAAGGTAAATTGATTAGTAATTCACATTGCACGACTTGGATACACTTACATACTCTGCTATAACCACTGGCTTTTAAACAGTGTGAAATATTGCAGCAATTTTTTATGTAAATTTATGTTTCATGTAATTTTTGGTGTGCAATCTGAAAGGCTGTTTGAGTTTTTCCTGCATTTCAGCCCTGATGGTTGTAACATGAAAACTGGGATTTAGCAGAAACTGCTTCCACATGGTGCTGATTTCAGTTTGGGAAACTTGTATTTTTATCTTTGTTCCACCTTTAATTTACATTTGTAAAATTGCCAGCAATCATTGGAATCAGTCAAAATATATATATATTTTTTTTTAGTGATGCTGCCTGGGAAATAATTGTAATTTGAAATGTGTTCCCAAATGATTCCTTAAGTTATTTTTTTAACTTGCTATTTCACTTATTACTTTTCTATCTACTATTTGATAATAAAAAAACTTCCAAAATAAAATATTAAAGTTGCAAAATCAAACACATCCCCTTCTCTGGAAATACTTGCAAAATAAAATATAAACAATAACAGCATGGAAACCAAATTCTGTAAATAAGTGTATTATTTTGTGAGCTTGGAATTGGGGCTGAAACGATTAATTGTGATTTATCAATTATGGGAATTAACTAATTTACTAATTGACTAATCGTTAACTGATCTATATAGACTTGAAACAGAATATTTGCTGAAAGAACAACATATTCAGAATAGTAACAAAGCCAAAAATATATCTACAATTCGCATTTTAGATCAAACAAAAAAACCTTTCGTAAGTGTTAGTTTTATCTTCACCTGGTTTAAATTCTGTGGAACAAATAGAAGCAGAAATTATTGAGCTTTTCACATTTTGATTTCAGATTTTATTTTTTTTTATTTTCTTACTGCTGATGCATCTGTTACTAAAAATCATTAAAGCAATTTTTGGCAATAAAATGTTTATTTTAATATACATTTTATTGCATTGTAGGCAATAAAATCATTAATTGTTTAAATAAACGTATTAGGTAATAAATCTTTATAATAAATAAATAAATATTTATAAGTAAATAAAGATTTATTTATTTATTACCTAAAATACGTTTAGGTAATAAATACATTTATCTTTTTATTTAGTAATAAATGTTTATTTATACATGTATAATATATTATATATCTGATACCACCTAATAAAATGCAACAATTTATTGCATTTTAGACAATAAGATGCATTTTTCTTAATTAAAATAGCAATTTAATTGCTTATTTGCAGTTTTTATGTTTTTTAATATTACATAGAATATTCACAGAATGTTCCTTTTTAAAAAATCCAATTAATCATTAAACAACTAATCAATAAAATAATCATTAGTTGCAGTTTTACTTGATAAAAATTGACTTTATTAAGATTTGTAGGGAAGTTACTCCTTTCATTAACTGTATTAACCATGACTACATATGTTTGACTCCAGATTGTTGTTGTTTTGATTTAAACTGATCTTAAACGCTGTACTGAGTGAGCATAGTTGTATGGAAATCATCTTTCTACCCCTAAATAGAAACTTTTGAGTCGACCAAACCTGTGTAAAGAGCAGAACTGAAATCCTGGAAGAGGAATGTCGTCTTCCTCCAGCCCAGGTCTCATACCTTTTCAGAGACAGCTGCTTCTCAAAATACCCGGCTGGGAAACCCCCTCTGTCATTATCCTTTCCTGGCTGCTTTTCTTCAGGATGACCTGGCTCTTCCTTAATATCTTTCTGATGATCTGTCATTTAAAAAATGCTTTCTGGGGTTTTTTATTTCCACAGCAACTGGAAAGTGCCTTGTATTTATGTTTGGAAAGAATTGATCTTCTTTCTGCTTAGATTGTCATTGAAGTCATGTTTTAGGGAAGTATGTCAATTTTCCAGTTAATAAGTTCTTTCTTTTTTACCCAACTTCCCAATGCTGAGGCCAGTGTTTAAAAATAATGGACTGTTATCAATAAAACTGTCCCTTTTTCTCTATACATCATCCCGGATTATATTATTTATGCGTCTTTTGAAGCAACTAAAACTTTCTTTCCCACTCCTTCTCCCCCAAGGGTGTCCATAATATCTGGTGAGTCACATTTTGGCAGACAGTTCCTTCGTTATTCTGCGACTCCACCCCAACTAAAACGCAGCTGTTTCTTCAACCTTTTGACCAGGAAAACGTCCTGACTGAAGCAGAACTGACCAAAAACGAGCTTCACACGAAGAATGAATCAAAGGGCTTAGACTAGACCTTCAACCAAATCATGAAAACTTTTCTAACTAGTGTTAATGGTGGGTTATTTCACTTTGGTGCTGTACTTTTTCAGACTTTTTAAAATTAAAACACTTAACTTTACAATATTTGACCTAAATGTCTTATGAAAATCACTATTGAATGTCACAGTTCTTCCCAAAGTAGCTGCCATAAATTAATATGTATTATATTCTATCATATCACCTCAAAACAAAAACACTTGTATGTTATAAAAATCTTGGTTTAAACTCCTTCCAGAAGGAAGAAAAATACTTCTGTAATGTGAAATATTGTTTGAAATCTACAAAGTCAATGTTATCTTTTGATTTTTGTTGTGTTTTGCATGTTTATTTTAACTAACGGTGCTAAAAATAATAAATATGCCTGGGTGGAGACATTTATATAGTAGGACTGAAACGATTAATCGTATCAGTCATGGGTGCGGCCAATTTATTTTTTGGTTTTTTTACCTCAATTTCAGCCTGAACTGTTGGGGTTAAAGGAACAAACATAACTCTTCAGAATTGAAACGCCTTCTTTCTTTTTCCGTTCATCTTCTCCTTAATGTCTTTCTTTGTTGACTCGTTTATCTGACTCGTCTGTTTTCGTGTAATTGCCACAAAACTACATGAGCTTCCATCTACCAGTTATTTGAGTAATCAATTAATCTGTTAATTATTGGCGATTAATTGGATAAAATGTCACATTCTACATATTTTTCATTTAACCACTCAAGTATTTTTCATTCATTAGAAATTCATTGAAAGATGCAAATATACAAATAATTCAGTTTCATGTTAAGTAAGAAAATAAACATTCCTTTGGTAAGTCTGAACCGGGTGATGATAAAATTATTAAATGCGTTCAAATGCAAAATGTGTGGATATTTTATACAGTTTTGGCTTAATTACAGCTCTAAATGTTTTTTTTCCCCACCAAATAACTTTTATATTTTTTTTGTCTGTATATTCCAGTTGACGATTAATTGATTTCAACCAATTAATCACACTGGATTTGATTAATCGATTTCAACTCTACTTCAGTTAATTTCTTTGTGTAGTCGCTCAGATAAACTCGCAAAAATATGCAAAATGCATCTGACACGTCTGTTTTTCTTTACAGGAATAGACTTCAAGATTAAAACTGTTGAATTACAAGGAAAGAAGATCAAACTACAGATTTGGTAAGTTCTTTTTAAAAGCTTTTATGTGTAAACTGCCAACTACATTATTTGTGTGGCTGCTTCAGCTTCTCACTTGTATCATAGTACAACATCTGTTTGACAAAACTCCCTCAAGCCTGGAAGTATGCAAGAACAGGAAATGGTCACCAGCAGTCAGTCCATCAGGACATTTGCTGCATCATTGTTGGTCCACTACGGATAATTTCCACCAGCTGGAGTTTAACCAAGTGCAGCACAGCAGACTGAAGCGTTTCGCCATCCAGTCTTTGGTAGAAACAGAGAGACACGAATAAAACAATCATGGAAATTTTTCTGCTTGTTTTATTTCAATGGATTTATTGCTTATTGCATCAGGCTCGGAGCCGTCTCTTCTTCACAGTTGGGTTGGTTTATGTCAAATGTTTCCATAAAATCCAATCTAGACTTTCAATAAAAATTATTCCATTTATCCTGATTCTACATGGCAAACATGGCTTTGATGTTTTAATTGGGGAACAATAATCGTGCAGTTAGGGTTGTGTGCACAGCAACAGCCTTAGCAATTAACCAATTAAACAACTAATTTAAAATAAGCTCATTTCGTTGCATGATTGTCACTTTTTCTACCAAAGACTGGACGACAAAAAGCTTCAGTCTGGTGTATTTGGCCTCAACCAGAACCTTTTTGAAGGACAGTTTTGCTTACAGAGACTTCATTATCTGTTTTTCAGCTTTTGCTGCAACTCACCTGAATTTAATTAACCGCTCTTTACCAAACTTGATGGCATGCTGAAGCTGTAATTAACCGTTTTATTCAGCTGCGTTGCAGCAGGGATGCATGTAAACGTTGACGGAATCTACTTGTTTAGACTTCTGATGTTTTGGATTATACCAATTCATTTAACTCTTTGAGTTAAATGAATTTAAGTCCTCAAGTCCAGTTGAGTTCAACATAAAATGTCACATGAATCTCAACAGTCTTGTTAGAAGTTAAGATTATGCTGAAAATTGCAACTGAAATTCAACGATTTTCCTTTTTGATTGGCTTTTTGCAGGTGAAATGCTGAAATTTAATTTTTTTTTTCCGTTTTATAGATGCATCAGCCCTGAAAACGTTCAGCTTTTTTAGGTTATATTCTTGAAATTTGCATCCATACAATATGGGAATCTTTTTATACCGACAATAACAATGATTATACAGATCTTAGTAGCTAAAATCGGAAGCTAAGGGATGGTGACACTGGAGTACCAAGGAAAATGTCAGGTATCTGATGAAGTCGATGCAACATTTGTGATGTTTTCTTAAATTTGAGCAGTATTAGAAAATGTTTTAATCCTGGATTTTCTCCCATGAACCTTAAAAAAGTTAAATTATATGAATGGAGAATAAAGCTCATTTTAATTCAACCTATTCACAACAAACATACTCCCAGCTTAAACGTATTGACTCTAGTCTAAATTGGGAAAATATGATTCAGTTTGATGAAGTTGGATCCTATATTAGTTTATATTGTTTGCCACATGTTCTTTAGTGTGAACACACAAAAACTTTCTCTCTCAATTAGAAATGTTTTGAGTTGATTCACTATGTTTCTGTATCAGATCGGTCGATACTAAACCTCAGATATCGTATCGGAAGTGACAACATATGATAAAATGACTTAGAAAAAGCTTTAAATATGCATTTTAAGTGGAAAATAAGATGTTGTTCCTGTCTAATTTACCCAATTTTGTATGTTTTTGTTCGTAGACTTATAGAAATATATATTTCATGTTGCATTTTATTTATTTTCCCGTATTATCTGGAATGTATTTGATGATGAGTTTAGCATTTCTAAGTGAACCTTTTGCTGTGCAGGGACACAGCAGGCCAGGAACGGTTCCACACCATCACCACCTCGTACTACAGAGGCGCTATGGGCATCATGCTGGTCTATGACATCACTAACGCCAAGAGCTTCGAAAACATCAGCAAATGGCTGCGCAACATTGATGAGGTGAGAAACAGAAACTAATGCAGCCAGCAGGACAAAACGGGAACAATTCAGTGGATCTGTGCTGACTAGATACAGGTTGCAGTTTGTTTTAAAGGCCAACCTGAACTCTTTGCTCGTGGGCACTAAGGACTAGTCGGTGTGTTTTCAGCAGAAAGTGTCGGGCCAAACTGGGCGAGGCCATCTGACCTTGTCATTGTAATTTGTGTCACCGTTGCTGTTTTTAAAGAGGAAAGGAAACAATGAATTTCCTGCTGAGAAGTTGACGTTTCATTTGGTCCTCTAAACCCCGAAGAAACTGAGATTTTAAAAAACTTTCCTCTATTTTTTTGTTGTTAATCTAGTGGAAAAAGGTGTTTGAATAAACTATTGAGCACGACAAACATCTTCTGTTTCTGACCAACTTTTACTAATTTGATTGAGCAGGAGAGACGTGACGGAGACTTTCCTCAGTGTGACTAGTCTGTTTTTGATGTCTTTGTTTTTTTTTTCTTTAGAGGTTTGAGAATCCTTGTTAATCAGCGTTTTGACTAAAACTCTGAGGTGTGAGAATTCTTGTTAAACAGCGTTTTGACTAAAACTCTAAGGTGTGAGAATCCTTGTTAAACTGCGTTTTAACTAAAACTCTGAGGTGTGAGAATCCTTGTTAAACAGCATTTTAACTAAAACTCTAAGGTGTGAGAATCCTTGTTAAACAGCATTTTAACTAAAACTCTGAGGTGTGAGAATCCTTGTTAAACAGCGTTTTGACTAAAACTCTGAGGTGTGAGAATCCTTGTTAAACTGCGTTTTAACTAAAACTCTGGGGTGTGAGAATCCTTGTTAAACTGCGTTTTAACTAAAACTCTGAGGTGTGAGAATCCTTGATAAACAGCGTTTTAACTAAAACTCTTAAAACTCTAATGTTTTTCTCTTTATTTTTAAGTTGATTTTTAATTATTTTTCTCACTGTTTCTAAAAAAAATCTTTTTCTCTTCCTCACTGTTTATTCACTGTCAGATGCTGTTTCTATTTTAATTATGTAAAGCACTTTGAAATACCTTGCTGCTGAAATGTGCTATACAAATAAAATTTGATTGATTTTAATTTAAGCTGAGTTTCGCCATTAAAACATCCATCAATGTACAAGTCGTTTCAGATTATAAAAGAATGATTACTAATCGACTTTTAAAATTAAAATAGTGAACCATTGACATGCTAAATTTAAAGGGGTTAACAGATTTTACATTTTAACTACAGGCTGTTTTGCTAAATCATTCTGTACAGTTAAAAACAAAGTTTTAAGTGTAATTCAAGCAATTTCTAATACTTTCTATATTCCGACACTATATTCAAATAGGTTAGTGACATTCTTAGAGCAGGGGCAAAAACCAAGTTTCTTATTGTTCAATTATAAACTCTTGGCTTCCTCTTGGTAACAGTTATTTATAGAGTTTTTATGTTGATGATTAACCTTTTAAATTGCTATATTATTATTTACCATTAATTTTTTATGTTTTGTGGTAGCTTCAGTATAATTCATATTTTTATGATGATTAACCATTAAATTACTATGTTTAGGATTTTACATAATTATTTTGGGATAAAAAATATTACATTTGTATTGTTTTCTATTATTTAGCATAATTATTATTTTTTAATATTTGAATTTCTGAAAAGGTAACATCTTTTATATGTTTAAATTGTCATTTATTATTTTTTTTTCACCTTATTTTTCTTCACAACTTTAATAATAATTTGGGATTAAGTAATAAATCTAATCACAGGTTGCTGTTTGTGCATTGAAAAAGTTTAGTGTTCAACAATTGAGTCCAGATGTGACAGATTATTAAATGGGAATTATCGAAGACGTCCAGCATGCCAAAAATATCACTCAAGTTTTGTTTTCGCTTAGGACATTTATTAGCAAAATACATCTTGGAATTATTAAAATGACCCTAAGAAACAATTTGCTCTGTTTCCAGCATGCAAATGAAGATGTTGAGAGAATGCTGCTAGGCAACAAGTGTGACATGGAGGACAAGCGGGTCGTACCGAAAGCCAAGGGAGAGCAGGTGAGCCGGTCCACCCACCTGAGCCGTTCCTCAGCCGTTGATTGGCTGGTTTGTTGCTGCTTTGCTGCTTGCTCAGATTATTGCAGAAAATTTGGGAAAATGTGTTGGAGATTATCACATAGATTATAGTCTTTTAACACAAACTAAAGGATGTGATGAGAAAATTTTCACGTTTTGATTCAGATGCTTCAGCTTAAAATCCACAGCTGCATTGTCACATTATTTGCTGCATTATATTAAGCTTTGCACAGCATAATTTATCCTGCAAAAATAACCTTTTATTTTACTGCTGAGCTAATAGCGACCAAAAGGATCCACATAAAAATTGATCTTATAGGTAATTAATTGTTGCCAGCAGCTAAAAATGGGTGATTTGTTGCTGTAGGTGGGGTGATAAAAGCTCTTAAGCACTTTGGAGGAGTAACTTTCTGAATTGCTGTATTACAATTAGGCCTGAACCGATTAATTGTGATTAATCGATTAATTGAAATGATTGTCAATCAGTTGCTAGTTTAGTAATCGATTTAATTGTTATTTGGAATATACATCCTCACAAAAAGACAATTTGCTGATAAAAACTAATAGATTTAGAGCAGTAATTAAGTCCAAACTGTACAAAATGGATGTACATTTTGGATTTAAACACATTTGTCTGTAAAGATTTTACCCAAATCTCTACATGTGGTTCAAATTCACTAACAAAATGCTTTGTTCTTATATTTCAGGCAACAACATATTTATTTACTCATTTTTAAAAATACTTTATTTTTTTTATTTTATTTTTTTTAAATCTGTGTGTCTTAACATTGTATAAAATATTCATAAATGTTTAATTCAAAAATCTGGATTACCCAGTTAATCGTCACAGTGATTAATTAATCGATTACTAAAACTATCAGTAATTGCAGCCGAAATTGTTTACTTGCATATATTAATGTAATATTGTGCAAACGTCTTAAGTTGTTAAATAAAAAAATCATTATATTGTCGCTTTTTAATATTTGATTAATTGGAATAATTGATTTATCGATTACTAAAACAATCAGTAATAGCAGCCAACATTGATTGTTTACTTGCATATTTTAATGTTTTTAATAGCCTATAGTATACAATTAAGTGGCTAAAATTTGATCACCTGAATAATTGATTAATCAATTACTAAAATAATAGTCAATTTAAAATAGATAAATTAATGTTAAAAAAAAAAAGTTTCCCCACAATATTTTAAATGTTACAAATATGAGATTTTTCTTGTGCCAGTTGGGGTTTTTAGATTTATGGGATGTTTTCAGGAGATTTTCATTGATGTTTTCAGGAGATTTTCGTTGATGTTTTCAGGAGATTTTCGTTGATGTTTTCAGGAGATTTTCGTTGATGTTTTCAGGAGATTTTCGTTGATGTTTTCAGGAGATTTTCGTTGATGTTTTCAGGAGATTTTCGTTGATGTTTTCAGGAGATTTTCGTTGATGTTTTCAGGTGATTTTCATTGATGTTTTCAGGTGATTTTCATTGATATTTTCAGGAGATTTTCATTGATGGTTTGCACTGTTTGAGTTAAAATGTGACTTTTCACACAGTGAGACATCAGCTCCTCACCTGATGAATGTGTTGTGCAATAAACCAGCGATACTTGATCTCAGCCCTGCAAAGAAGATCAACTTTATATTTAGACTGGACTTTCATGGAACATCTGTGGCTTCCATGTCTGTTGTTTTTTTTTTTTAACTTATTTTTCTGTTTGTGTTCACAGATTGCAAGGGAGCACGGCATTAGGTTTTTTGAGACGAGTGCTAAGGCCAACATCAACATCGAGAAGGCTTTCCTCACGTTAGCAGAAGACATCCTCAGAAAGGTTTGCGTTGCTTTTCACATCCAAGTTTGTGTTTGTCACGTCAGGAAGTTGGTTCCTGTGTAGATAAGTGAGGGAGGTCTGGCAGCATTCCTTCTCGGATTAAATAAATGATCAACGCAGTCTGAGGATCATAAAGGGCAACAGGTGACTTCTGTCGCCAAGACGACGCAAGTTTTCCTGGACTTGGACTCTTCAATTCGACCAGGAGAAGCAAAATGTCAGATTATTGCAGAAATACTTAAACAGGATCAATCGTTGGTAAATCATGCTGGACACCTTTAAATATTGATCCCTTTAATTTGCCAAATCACTGCAATATTTCCTACTTTAGTTTATTAGTATTATTGATACATGCTTCCACCAACATCAAACAGAATTATAATAAGTATTTTAAGACAAAATGATGATGGAGTTGACATTTTGAGCTTTCTTTAAAATGTTGTAGTAGCTTTTACTATAACTGAGCAAGGTTAATTAACATAAGTTAATTAATTTTCTATTTTATCCAACTTTACCCACATACACCGAGTTAACCTCAGTCTACATAAACATTAGGGCTGTAGTGATACAACAATCTCATGATACGATACACAATATTCTGCCCACGATACGATATATATTGCGATATTCAGCAAACGATACAGTTCAATACACTTTTGCGATTTTCTAAAAGATTTTAGAGGGACAGAGTGATTTTGGTGACATTTTGTGACTGTTATAAAGTTGGA
>CAEGAF010143087.1:0-44414 GCA_903067075.1 Micropoecilia bifurca | reverse complement strand
TCGCAGCTTTAAAAGAATGAAAACACGGAGGCGGGGCTGTATTAAAAAAAAAAAAAAAAAAAAAAAAAATATATATATATATATATATATATCTGCTCTTCCTTTTACCACTATTATCAGTGGTAGAGTTCACTAGAATAGATGTAAATGTTGGCATGACAGACGACTCAGCAATGTCAGAAGTCACAAAAGACACAGTGCTCACTCCCTGGTGTAGAACCAAAGCAACAATGTCTGTGCAGTACAAATGAGCTCACGCTGCTTGGTGCCAGTGTGTTACTGGCTCTTTGAGTGATTGTCTTTGCCAAGATTGGAACAGAGTGGCACAGAGGCAACAGCTTCTCTAAGCACTGCCCATTGTTCCTTGATATCAGTATCTATCTTATTAAAGAAACTGAAATCAGACTGGGCCAGGACTTTATTTGCTCCGCAGATCCCGATAAGGATAGCCGTTTGCCTGAGCTTGATTTGTTGTGTTTTTGTGTCCGCCGGTGGCAGTGTGTGTTGCACACTCTGCCCTTTACTCCCTGCAATTTCTGCTCACACTTGTGTTGCTGCGGAGATAGCGCCACAATCACTCTGCGCTGGAACAGCCTCTCGTAAAGATAGGACTAAATGACTTGTGCACTTGCACATACAAACCTAAATACACGCAAGCCAACCTTTGACCATTTCACTAGCACAAGCATGACGCAGGGCTGGGTCTTTTTTTCTTTTTTCGCCACTTTCCGCATCCAATAAGCAGATTCTCATTGTAGCTGCAGGGCACTTACTGGCTACGACATATAAATGTGGCACATTTTTCCTGGTGTTTTTCTTAGAAATTGAAGTTGAAGGTAAAGTATATGTCCAGCTGCAGGATTAACACACATTCGCTGACATGTTTACAACTGTGCAACTGTTGCTGAGAAAGATTTTATTTATTGTTTTCCAACAGGTTCTGTGCTAGATGTTTGTCTTTAATATAAAGACAGAAGATATTTGCTGGATGAATATAATTATGATCTTATTCCACATCACCTGTGATTAAAGAAACCGGTATCAATTTATTTACTATAAATCTGACAGCTAAGTATAAACAGTATTGTAGTATCGTGCTACAATATATATCGAATCAATGAAGATGTGGGGTACTTTTTAAAAATCATATAGTTTCATATGTTTTCATAATATTTGATTTCTCTCAGGTTTTCTTCTTATGTTTTGTCACGTCGACTGATTCTTATCTCTTTCCTATTGATTGCTTCACGTCAAATTTTATGCATATTTTATGTAATCAACAAGCACAAAGTAGACAATAAAATGTGTGAGGAAAATGGTAAAAAAAAAAATCACGTTAATTCTTCTTCACTCTTTGTCAGAATTCCAATACAACTGTGTGCTTTAAGAACTCACCTATCTAGTAAGAAAAGGGACTAGATATTTTGAGGGCCATCAATTTACAGCTCAACACCCGGTGTGCCTTGAGGGACACAAAGACAAGCAGAGTCATGCCTCGAGTGTCTGCAAGGCCACAACACCAAGCTCTGCTTTGAGTTGAATCACAGAGCAGCTGTTGGAGTTGTTACTGAACACAGTCAGGCTGATGAAAGACACAAATCAAGCTAGATGGATAAGATGAGTGATAATGAGAGGGAAAGGCGTCTGGCTCCAATCATTTTTTGTTTTTATTTGTTTTTTCCCATTATTTTTTATCTGTCAGCATTTTCATGCAGGTTCTTAGTTTGTCTTCCTCTCCCTTTCATCACACAAGCAGCATAGCTTGTCTGCTTTCTTTCGTTGGTTGAACAGACAAGTTCCTCAAGTACGTCATTTTTTTACTCTCTTCGCTTTGTCTTATCCTGAAAGCGTGTGAGACTTGTAAGTTGTAAGTTGTTTCATGGTTGTGGGTTACCAGTTTCCCTCCCACCCCCCTTTTAGAAGATTTATGGGAGGTCAGCATAAAGAGTTTCAGCTGAAACTGTGTCTTCTGTTGTGTGAATGGGTGGGGCATGGGTGAAAGCCAGGGTGGGGGGATGAAGGGGATGTTTTACCCGTTGGAAATTGTAGGGTCAGGGCAACTTGCGGTTAGGGCATGATTGTGGGAGGTGTGGACTGTTGCCATGT
Organism: Micropoecilia bifurca; assembly: GCA_903067075.1. Lineage (NCBI taxonomy): Eukaryota > Metazoa > Chordata > Actinopteri > Cyprinodontiformes > Poeciliidae > Micropoecilia > Micropoecilia bifurca. The sequence continues at coordinate 42,308 of CAEGAF010143087.1, read as the reverse complement.
GAGTCACTCCACAGTGTGAGTTTTGAATAACTTTTCATGGTTTGGATAAGCGTGAGCATGTGTGCTATGACTCACACCATGTGTGAGCTACCTACAGCATGTGCTTGTTCATTTTTAGCTTCTTGTCAACTTTGGCATTAATACAAATTAATAGCAGAAGCGGTTTTGATTGAACAACGTTGAGTTCTGCATTATTCCAGACACTACCCACTGCCACTGTCACTATTGTAGGTCATTTAGGCCAGTGTACTACTTTGTTCTTCAAATATTGCATAGAGTAGCTTCCCCTTCTGCCTATATCTGATCGGGAACTGACATGATACTCCGGAGCTGTGTCAGCCAGGTAGACATGTTGTTCTCAGTATCGTTCCACTTGTGACAAAGGAACAGACAGCAATCGGAGACCCACAGACCTGTTTGTTTCCTGTTAGTGCAGATTATCACGTTTCAATAGCTACAGGTACAAGAGCTAAGGATTGTGGGAAAATAACAATTTGAGCTGGGAGATTTGTTGTAAAGTGACGGTACCTGCTTCTTAGGTTGATTTAAATTGTACCCTTGTTTCAAGTACAATTTAATTGTCCAGAGATGTTGGCTCTTTTGGGAGTTCTAATTATTTAATGTCAGTACTATTGCTTAAAAATGCTACAAATTATGGCACATTTCAAATTTCTTTCTTTACCTCTGCACAATTAATAGAAAAGCCCGCAACTATTTGTGTCAAATTTATTCCACTTCACAGTTATGAACTAATCATTGCTGGTCTGTCACATGAAATTCAGATCTGATATCTACACTGAAGTTTATTTTGTAACATAAAAATATATAAGGAAACGATACAAATGCTTGTTTAAAACTCAGTAAGCATATGTTTTAAAAAGATGACAAATGAGCTCAGGGCTTTGACTTGAGGATTCTACTGCAGATGACTTAAAAAAACAAAATGTTTCCCTCCTGCTGTCTTGTTTTCTTGAACTTACAAGAATCCTCACACTGAGGTGAATGATTGTCTACACCCACTTTATGGCATGCAGATAGGGTTAATTATATATCACAGCAGCTCACACTCTGTTCTCTAGTTGGACGTGTGCCGTTGAAATTTTAACATTTTGATATCTGATAAGCGCTCTTCTTTCAAATCGTATATCCTGCAAGATAAAATTGCACTCCCATACATCCCTCAACTAAATTCCTTTGGCGTGTGATCACCCGCTAATGTCGCCTTCTTGTTTTCCAACGACCTCGTTCTGCTGGTTCAATCCTTGAGTCACACTGTTATTTTTTTTCTGCATGCGGTGTCGTATTGAGATGTGCCGTGCAGTGTTGTCACATCAGAAAGTTTATTGCTTCCCGGGAGACTTTGTGTTTGGCATCTAAACAGTGGAGAGCAATGGTGGCTCAGGGCAACCAGGTCAGCAGTGGAGCAGGGGTGGGGTTAAGGGCTTTTGTTAAAGAAATCAGGAATTTTTCCGGCTGGAAGATGAAGTCAGTGCATTCCTCCGGAGCTGCTCCCAATAAGCAGCCAGTGGAGCAAAGCCACGCTTTGAATGAAGGGCAAGATAATGGTGGCGTTCAAAGTGAAACACCTCCCATTGAGAACCAGGGAGACAGAAAGGGAACACCATCTGTCTGACTGGCTGCGGAGCTCTCTTTGAGCCACCTGAACAGGAAAAAATAAATAAATAATATCCTTTGCCATGCCAAGTTCAGGAGACAAATGCCTGCAGCACTTCACTTTTTAAATGCGCTCACAGGATTTATTGCTTTGTTTTGAAGTATTGCTATTAAAGTACCCAGAGAGGGGATAGAAGCAGCGTAATGATATTTCTTTAGGTTAAACTCTCTGCTCGGGTCTGGAAAGTTACTTTGAATCCAGCTCTGGTCCTGCTGAGGCTAGTTGAATACAGCATGTACATACACATCCTTGTCTTTCTGCGGTTTTCTTCTCTCAACACACACATCCAAAACCCTTCCTGTCAGTTCCTCTTGGCAGCAAGCTATTATAAAAGCTTTGAAGGCAGGCAACAGAGCATTTAAAGTGGCTACAGGTCATCATTTGTGCTCGCAGGTCTACAAGTTACTGCGAGGGCTCTTAACAAAGCACTCGGACATAACAAAATCTGGCCTCACTCTACTAATATTTTGCCGATAGTCTTCAACCCTATAAGTACAGTGACTCATAAAAGTATTCATAGTTTTGTGCAACCAGCTGCTTTCCCAAGCCACCTATTTAGTAAACATGTCCTCCTGTGGGTAATTTAATCTCAGTATACATACAGCTGTCTTGTGGCAGCTTCAGAGGTTTATTAGAGAACATTTATGAACAAACAGTGTACCACAGTATACATGTACGGGATAAGGTTGTTTGGAAGTTCACTGAGGTGTTTAGGTGTGTAAAACCACGTTCTAAGATTTCAGCTTTCTACAAAACACAGCTGAATCCGTCATCTAGAAATAGGAGACATACACTTCAATGTTAAGTGACAGACAGAGCTAGGAAAGCATTAATTAGAGAAACAGCACTAAACACAATGTGCCAGAAAACAACCATCATCTTGAACTCTCCCATCAACCCCATGGTGAAATATGGTGGTGGTAAGAGTTGGTGCATGGAGCTAAATAGAGGGGAATCCTGGTAGAAACCCTGCTAGAAGTTGGAGAACACTTGAGACTATTTCAGTGTGTAGCCAAAGCCAAAACAATAAAGCAGTAGAAAGCATAGTTATGTGTGGGAGGTCCAGACCTAAACTAATTAACAAGACTAGAAAACTGGTGTCTACAGTGGCTCTATCTGATCCTGTGCTGCGTTCCAAAAAGAAGCAAACATTTCAGTGCAGTGGTTTGGAGAACATTTAATCCTGATGGGACAAATCCACACCACCCTTTCAATTTTGTATTTGTAAAAAAAAAAATCTTAACTACCACATATAGTTTCCAAATTATGGATAACTTAGTTGTTTAAGAGGATGAACTTTGCAAGCCACTGTATGTTCATCTCGTTCATCGCATCAGATTTTGACGTCAGTACTGTTTGGTGTATAAACTTGCAATACATTTCTATTTGTGATATAGATCGGTGTGTGATAGGTAACCTTCGGTGCAGTTTGTTTAGACTGTCAACAAGTTATGTAACATGTTGGGCCACTAGCGGAACAAGTCAGATTCGGGCCGGGGGGCGGGGCCAATGACAGGGCCCCTCACGTGTATCACCTGCACTGCTGGAAACTGCTGGGTGGGAGGGGCAGGGGAGGGGACGGGGGTTGGGCGACGTTTCTCGTTTCATTTTTAACCAGGAAGCACATTGGCTAAACCGTGAGTCACACAGTCACTGGGACTGACTACTATATATTCCATTGAGGGACAGTAACTTTAACATTACATTCACCTTTCTGAACAGGCGAAGGTGCACTTTCTCCGTCTATAATCAGACATTAAAGCGACTTGAAACCATTTCTTCCTCCCTGGGACCTCCAGATCCGGGCCCCCATGGGCACCCATCAGGGCCCGGGCCGGGGGGCAGCCACCCCCCAGCCCATGTATAGCTCTGCACCTGTGTTGGACCAAGATTACAGTGTGATATTAGTTTGTATTGGCCGCTTACATTTAGGACATGACATACTGATTCAGTCACACTAACTCATCTTTCTTTCTGCTGTGTATTATTTTGCAGAGGATCATGTGTCGGTAAAGCGTGACAAACCTAACTGAGCTGATCTGCTTTGAGGACCATCTAACCGCTCAGCGTGTCCTGCTTGGCCCAAGATGGAGCTCAAAGTGTGGGTGGATGGAGTGGTGCGCGTGGTCTGCGGCCTGTCTCAGGAAACTTCCTGCCAAGATGTCGTCATTGCTTTGGCACAGGCCATTGGTGAGTACTTCAGCCACTACAGTTATTGTCCTCCAGGATTTTGAAGCACATTGCATTTTGTATATTTTTTCTCTTTTTTCACAGTTTGTCTAAAAACCCTTAGTGATTAGACAATCCTTTTCTGCATAATTGTGATACAGCCGTACGTTGTAACAAGTAAAGGAGAAGACATCCTGTTTTTCTTGCTTTTCATCTCTCTTCACTGACCTGAATCAAGTCCTTAACTGGATCTTGGATTTCAGCAGGGTGTCCATCCCTGTGTCCTCCGGCTTAATGCTAGCCACACGCTGCAGCAGCATTAAACAGCATCACTCCGTATTTAGACTCTCCTCCTTCTGTGAGTGAGCTTATTGCCAAGTCATTGGGGAGTGTTTGCCCTAATTTCCAGATCCTTGTGGAAACTTTACTTTATCTGAATTTTTTTTTCACTTGTTGTGCAAGTTGTATACATCCAACATTTTTTTTTTTCAAATCACACGGATAGATACTGTACTCGTATGCAGTGTGAATCAGATAATGCTCAATGTATTGCAGAAAACTAGTGCAACTCACTATATTAAGCTCATCTTACTCGTGATAAAACATGGCAATAGCAACTACAATGCACTACTAGATATATTTTTTTTGAGGATGGATAGGATAGTAAGAGTTGGTGGATGGAGAAAAATACAAGAGGAATCCTGGAAGAAAATCTTTCAGAGACTGCAAAAGACTTGTGACTGTGGCAGAGATTCACCTTGCAGAACGGCAACCCAAACGTACAACCAGGACTACAACAGAGTGGATTAGATCAGAGGTGACCAACTTCAACTCTCAAGGCCTTGTGTCTGGCATGCTTAAGACGTCTCCATGTTTTAACACAACATAATCAAATTAATAATTCATTAACTGGTTTCTGTAGAACGTCATGGCTTGTTGAGGAAGTAATTCAGCCATTTGAATTATCTGTGTTGGATCAGAGACGCATCTAAAACATGCAGGACACTGACTCTGGAGAACTGACTTTGTCACGTTGGATGTTGATCAAAGCACATCAATGAAATAAAATAACCTTTTCAAAGTCCAGATGTAATCTAACTGAAAACATTTTTAAAAGAAATTTTGAACTGCCCATTCACAGACTCCGTCCAATCTGACTGATCTGACTGACTTTGCGATTTTAGGCTTTCTCAAAAATCGATACAAGATTAAAGAAGCTAGGGAATATCTTCCTCTAATATAGAAGGGTTTTAGTAAAATAAGAATGCTTCTGTGCTTAACTCTCTGTCTTTTTGTCTTTTTTCCAGGTCAGACTGGTCGATATGTTCTTATTCAGCGTTTGAGGGACACTGAAAGGCAGCTTTTGGCTACAGAGAGACCCCTGGAGTCTTTGGCCAAGTTGGGCCAACATGGCAACGAGGTTCAGTTCTTCCTGCGGCGCACTGGACCCAGCAGCAGTGATGGTCCCAGTTCAAAACAAGAAAGACAGTCTCCTCTTCCACTGCCCAAACATCCTGAGCCAGAGCCCCTGAAACGTAACCAACCTAAGAAAGCGCTAACGTTTAACTTGGGGCCATCCACTTCCCCAAAGACTAAACCCAAACAATTTCAGAGGTCTCCAAAGGACTCATCAGAGCAAAGAGTCTCAACATCCCCCTCATCTAGTCCTGTATCCCCACATTCTCCCTCACCTCCTATTGGACCTTCTAAGGAGGAAGTGTTTAAAAAGATCCTTCAACAACAAGAGAGACTCAGAGCCTTAGAGGGTCAGCTTGAGGTCGTAGAAAAGGAGTCACCGTATCGTTCATACCCTTCTCCAAGCCCCTCACCAGTATCAGACTCTCGCTTGCAAGAAGAGATTGATGCTTTGGAGCAAACAATGCGGAGGAACCATGCTGAGCTCACCCACGAGCACTACTGGGAGGAGGAACTTCAGGTGGAGGTGGACAAAGAGCGAGAAATGAGACGGAAGCTGACGGACCTGCACGCCAAGCTGGACGACTGTGGGCGGCGGCTGCACGACTTCTCTGTTCGCTCTGCCCAGCTGGAGCAGGAGATCCAGAGGGAGAGCCAGGCGGCGAGCAAAGCCAGCGGGGCCAAGGAGTCACTTGATGCTGTGAAGGCAGAGCTACGGATCCAGGAGAGGAAAGGCGTCGACTTTGAGGAGCAGGTGTCAGAAGCCAACAAGGCTCTGGAGAAGGCAGAGTCTCTGCTGCAGGTAAGGAGAGAGGTCGTGGTTTTGGAAAAAGGACTATGAATTCATGTGGAGGGGTTAAGATATTCCCCATTTTGCCTCACATCAATCTGTATCCCTCTCCTACCTGCATAATGCTCCAGACATATAGCAGCGAATAGACAAAATAGAGAAATTGGGGTTCTGAACAAGCTGATCATTTTATCAGTATCTCTACACGATTACTGGATGCTCATATCTTTCTATTCATGGAAGTGTTGTATTTATACTCAAGCTAAACTGGTTTGGCAGGTATCACATTGAATGAAATTCATGTTCTAAATTCATGATTACTCAAGTTGTTTACACTATATTTTCATGTGTGTGCCTTTGGTTGTACGGTCTGTAGAACATGGGATTAAAAAGAATTTATTTGGATTACAAAAACCCCTTTCATTGGATTTACTTAACCTTGACACATTGTTACGTAATGTCTTATTTGTTGACTTTGAGTCATTGGCACAGGTGACCTAATAAAAACCTAACCCAGCTTAAAGGCCAAGTTGAGCTTTGTCAAGGCCCAGAACCAACCCAGTACTCATGCAGCATAGAAAATATGTATTGAACATGTCAGTATTTGAGCCTCTTTTCGTAAAAGTACCACCAGATGTTGTTGATGAACCATGTAATCCTCAGAGCAGAAACAACACATTCTTTCGGTTTCTAAATGAACTTATGAATAACAAAGAGGAACACACAGGAAAAATAATTCCTAAATTCTCTGAGCAGTTTGTTAGCCTGTCTAAATTTCCTGCAGACTTTGAGGTGCGTTTGCTTCTGCAGTGGAGTCTTCCACAGACAATGTGTGTAAATTCTGTGTGTATAGTTGCTGCAGTGACTGAATAATTTACTGTTAGCATTAAAAAATAGCTGTAACTGCTAATTCCAGGTTTTTCTGCCAGTGGTCCTCATCTGATTTTTTTTTTTACTCCTGTGAGAAACTTTGTAGCAAGTCAGAGTGAACCAGGTTGTAACTTAGTTGGTTTAGGCTGGAATGATATTATTTCCCCTATCAGATAGTGACTTTACTGGTTGTTACTGGAAAATTCTGCATACTTTGAGAGAGCTCTTTGTTGTAACCTCTCATGACAAACTTTTTGTGCAACACCTCAATATTGACAAACATTAGGCCATCAATTTGAACTGGTATGGAGCAGGACTGCTTAGTAAATATTGACAGATCTCAGTTATTCTTGGCTTTCTGAGCCTTTTTGCACTTTCCCTTTTTTGTGCATTTAATAGTTACTCTCTGTGGCATTACATAGTTTCATTTATCGCTAAAATATAACTGTATGTTCATATCATTAGAAATATATTTACTGAAGAAAGGTTATTGGGAGGGAACAATATGAACCTTACGTGGTACGGTGAAAAAAATATTTAAAAAGTAGTAGTAATAGAGAAGTAATAGTTTTTGAAAATAGATTAGTTTTAAATTATTTTAACAGAACCTCACAAAAACTGCTCTTACAAAAATCTTAGCAAATAAGCTGCTTCAGTACAAGACGTACAATTGAATTGAAAATATAAAGACATTAGTTGATGCTGCCATGAAACCAACACCAAAAAAAAACAACCCCAAACTTACTATTAGTTTTTAATGTTAAACATCATTAATTACAGTTAATCATTTTTACAATAAGTCATACTTCTTGTCACAATAAAATTTGTATAGACAACAATAAATTATACAACAATCGACCATCACTTCATGACTTCAATGTTTCATTCCTATTTGGTCCTTACTGTATGTGCTGTAAATGTATGGTGGTCAAAGGATTAAAGAAAAATTAATTCCATCTTCATGATAGCTTAGCAGAAATGAGAATGATTCGGTTGAGTCTTGTCGGAAATGTGAAGCAGAAGTTTTTCCACTATGTTATGGGAAGCTCATTTGACTTTTAGTCTGAGAGCCTTTCAAGGCAAAATCTGACATATTTACTGCTTAGTTAAAAGGACCAAGAGGAACTGTGTGTCATAGACTGTCACAGCACTCTACCCCTGATTTACAAAGGTACCTGTGATAAAGAGAACAAAGATTAGTTTTTATCTTATATAGGTTGTTAAAACATCAGATATTGTACTAGCAAGCAGCACTGCTCGTATAGAAGAACAAAAAACAAAACATATTGCCATGTCTACAGTAATTTCCAGAGAAAATAGGAAGCCTTCACTTCCTTAAAATGTTAACACTTCCGAACATAAAATGGTACGAGAAGACTGAGTCCATTTTGATGAAAAAGATCTTGTGTCACTCATCAGTCAGCGGAATGGGTCGAGGCAGCCAGCAGAGCGTTAAAATGTTGCCGGTGATGAGCACAGCGTTCCTATCATCGGGCTAATGGAGGCAGACCTGCAGGTGTGAACTGCCTCAGCAGGCTTTCTCAGTCCGACATCAATTATCCAAACACACACACACACACACATACACACACACACACACACACACTCACACACACACACTCACTCACGCGCACATATAGGCCAGCGAAGTGGAAGGGAGGGATGTCCTGCAGATGCATACTTTTGTTTTAGTCAATTAATGCAGACTGACATCTTGCTTGTCTGCATTAAAGTTCATTTTGTAAGCATGAAGTTGTCTGTTATTCAAGAAAACCTCAGAACTTTATATTTTCAATAACGTTGGTTGGTAAATATTGCATTGATGTGTAAATATGCGTCATGCTGTGTCAACCTGATAAAATCAGGCAGTTATATGGCTCCGCTTAATGGACTGATAATTACCTGATAAGCAGTAATCTGCATCCGTGACTCGACTCGTTTTGATGCGTAGAGTCTGCTGTCCTCTTGTGGTAAATGCTGGAAGCGTTTATTTTTTTAATGATTAAGAAATCAAACTGACCCAGTAAAAAAATATATTTTCACTCTTGCCGGACACGTGCGGCCAACGACAGCCAAGTCACATTTGATTTTTCTCCACCTTTGCCATTCAGGCTAAGCAGGACAAGCTGGAGGATCTGAATAAGGAGCTGAGGCAGTGTAATCTGCAGCAGTTCATCCAGCAGACGGGCGTCGTGCCGGCTCATACCCACTCACGCACGGAGCTGCAGGAACAGCTTGAACAGCTGGAACTGGCAGCAGGTAGTATGGATGCCACATATTTGGTACATATATATATGTCAAGTTGGCCATTTACTGAAGATTTTTCGTTTTTGTTTTTTTTCCGTCTTCCCCGTCAGGTCGCAGTGCGACTCCCGTGGAATTTCCATCTCGCCCGACGGCCAAGCAGTTTCTAGGACATCCGCGGAACCTGCAAAACCCTCTAGTGTCCAGTCTCAACCCTGAGGGTGTGTATGTGTGAGACCCTGCTGCTTCCCACGTCTCCGTCCCCTCGTCCCAGAGCACCTCGCCCTCATATCTACTCCGGCTTTCTTGGGCTTAAAGCGGCTGCTTTTAATAATGGTGTTTGATTCTTAAACCATCTGTGCACTGGTGGTCTCTTCCACTTCTTACCTTCCCTTTGCTGAACCATTGCAGGATAAGAGGCTTCTCTTCAACAGCTTTCTCTTAGTCCTCTCCCTAGCTCTTTACATTCAGTGCAGTTCTTCACCTTCCTTTTTTTTTGGTGTTTCTCTCGTCCTTTTATGCTTAGATTCTCCAGGGTTTATCTTCTCCGCACTTCCATGTCCTCATTGCCTCACACTATTTGCTTCTGGACTAACCACGGCTGCTTCTGTTATTTTTTAATGCATTTTGGGATTTGCTGCTAATCCTCTCCTTTTGTAATTCCGAGTGGCCTTCCTCCCCCCTCAAGTCAAATATCAACTCCCAGCAGCTGCTCTTCACTGTAACTCAATGTAACTTATAGGTCGCACTTCATATTACTGTGCCAGACGTTCTGATTGTGGGTTTGTTTTTAACTGTGATGTGGAAAAAAAAAATCTGGGCCAAAATAATTTCAGTTTACCTTTTATTTGTGAGTACCATTAATTTACACGTGGGAGCATGTATCTGCACAATGCCTTGTACTTTGATGATGCTTGATTTTCAAAGAGCAAGAGCCTTTCACAATTCTCCTCCTGTGTGAAGCGCTGGGCCTTGTGTGCTTACAGAGAAATGTATTGATATCTTTTTGGACCCCTTACTGAAGACTTTTTAAAGGATCGTCTATTTTTTACCAAGATCCTTGTTTAAAGAAAAGGATACATTTCCGATGTAGAGCCACAGGCACTGAGTTTGTTGAGATGCTTCTTCTGTTCCTTCCTCTGGGATGGATGTGCCTGGTTCTTGTGCTGTCTTCACATCCACAGTCTGACCTTTCAGAACTTGCAATGTGCCTCATTGTGCTGTAGAATAATGGTAAATAATGTACGGCACATTGTAAATGGATTTTTACTCACTGAATTTGTCACGTTTTGTCAGGTTTCAACCACAAACTTCAATGATGCTTTTTTTCAGTAAGAAAAGGGGAAATTACTTCTGGATCGTGTCCACTGAGTTCTGAACACTTTTTTATGGTCCAGCATATTTAGAAGCCTGTATCTCTGTCCTAAATGTACAGTACAATTGTCCTATGGACCTACGGGTGAAGGAGGTCAACCAATGGTGATTTATGGGTCACCTTTATATTGGAAACAGACAAAATAGCGCATTGAACTCCACAAACCCATGATATACTGTTGTGTGGAAACGAGGTGTTGGAGTTGATGAGATGAGGAATGGAACTGAATACCAGCTAAAGAAAAAATAATTAGAAGCTGAAGAGAGCATCAGGGAGTGTAGAGGTTCACCTTCTAGAATGACAACAATCTTAATCCATCCATCCATTCAGTTTTTTTACACTCTTATCCTACTGGGGTCGGGTGAGGTCAGTCCATCGCAGGAACGCTCTTTATCATGCGCACATATTAGAATACAATGTTTGAAAGGCCTAATGAAAGACCAGACCTCATCAAACTGCACACAATTTTACGCAGAGGTCCGAATACTACCCACTCCACATCTTCAGCTATGTATTTATGAAAAATCATTTTCCTTCTGCTCTGCAGTTATGTGCTGCTTTGCTTTGTTTTCGGAGTTTGTGGTTGTACTCTGACAAAATGTGGAAAAGTTCAAAGAGTATGAATGCTTCTCCACGGTACTTCTTGCCCCAATAACAATTATAAAACTGTTTCAATCAATACTATTTAAATTCATACACTGCAATTCAGATTTATGTACTGATTTTAAAGCATTTAGAATTTGAGGACAAACCCTCCTAATATCCTGATCGGTCAAACTGTTGTGTGTGTCTTGTGTGCATTTCCCGCACATATGCAGTGTTATTTTTCTTTGAGATAGGAAATACATGCCTATATCAGTTCTTTTAATAGACACATTTTATATTCACTTGTGTTCAAATACATTTTTTTGACTGCAGACCTCAAGTAATACCCAAAATCTGTGGGCAGATGAATTAACCCAGAAACCAATCCTGTGTCAGACTGTATTCCCTGCAGGTGTGTGTGTGTGTGTGTGTGTGTGTGTGTGTGTGTGTGTGTGTGTGTGTGTGTGTGTGTGTGTGTGTGTGTGTGCCTGCAGGGAAGGATGCTTTACCACCCCTCCTCTATCCCCTTAAAAAAAGAAGAAGAAAAAAAAACAGGTATCATCATCCCCCACCTGTTTTTGTGTCTTGCAGTCCTGACATCCCGAGAGTCGTCATGGAGATAAAACACGGACAGCAGGGCCACGGGAAAGTTGTTCACTTTTCTGACACCGTCACTTCTTGTTTAACCCCTTTTGCTTCCTAACATTTCCATTCGTTATTAATTTACCTTACAAGTACTTTATATAAATAAGAAAAATATATTTACAACGTTTTGCTACTGTAAACATTTCAAAGTATCTGTATGAAATGTAAAATAATTTAGGAACCTTTGACCAATAGAGATTATTACTATGACTGTGTATTTAAATAATAAAATGTGAATCAAGTTTTGTCAAGTGATTTTTTTTTTAAACCTCTATATGAAATTATAAGAAACTCTATTTGAAAACTGTACATTTGAAATCCTTGCAGTAAGCAGTTGACTTACAGGTGTGCACTTGTGGCTTAATTTTTTATTTTTAACAAAGAAAACCCTGAACAAGTGTGAAGTGCATTTGCTTTCAGGCCCTTGGTAACTGGAGGGACTGTGGCTCTCCACAATTTAGGTCGGAGACAGGATTACTGTTAATGATGCAGAAATCTGTCTTGTATAGAAGAGATGTAAAGAGGAAATCACGTCTGAACAAAAGCCATAGGAAGTCTGGTTTAAGGTTTGCCACAAAGACTTCATAGTAAACAGGAGGGAGAAGGAGGAGCTCGTCAGGTAACTTTGTGGCATATATAGTATGACGACACATTAAGCCAAATAAAGGACGATCCGGGAAGGGAAACTGTTAGAAGCTGCAGAAGATGTGACATTGTGGCAGAGCTTCACCTTCCTCGAGGACATTGACCCTCAATATAAGGCCAGAGCTACAACAAGTTAATTATATATAAGAATATCTCTGCATTACAGCAGAATTGAGTTTATAATCTGTTCACAGCTGCTCTTTCCAGTCTGTCTCAGCCTGAGTTATTTTGCAAGGTCAAATAAACACAAGTTTCAGTGCAGAGTTGAAGAAATACCCTAAAATACCTGCCTGTAACGACACGCTATTCAGTTTTTGTATTTGTATGATAATCCCAAGTATACTAAAAATCTAATAAATCTGTCCCGCTATACAGCTTATCTCCAGTGATTTTAAATCTTCGTGTTGCAGGATAAATACACATCTGCTAAGGTCCTGCTTGCCACTTTAGTCCTCCACCCAGTTGGTGTTTGTTTACCCTGGAGACCAAATTTGCTGTCTGTCACACTCTGAGTGACGTAGGCCTCCCCATGTGCTCTGGCTGACCCCAGATTGATACCCTGTAGGCTTCTAAAAATACCCTCCTCTGCCATCCAGGGGCAGGTACATCATTTTTCAAGCCTTTTTTCCTCATCTTTGTCTTAAAATCATTCCCTGCCTCCGTATTTCAATATTTCCAAGCATATCACACCAAAGGTTTTGATACAATGATCCACTATGCAGAATTGGATTATAATGAGGAGATTTAGAACTGTCTGGCTTTGTAAGGGTTAGATAAGCTTCAAATCCTTGTTTTGTTCCCACTGTCTGGACAAGCCCAAAGCCGTGTGGTACACTATCGCCCTCTCGTGGACATGGAGAATATTACACAGGTATATTGGTTTTACCACAAAACTGTTAAATTAATCATTTCCCACTGACTAACTCATTCAAATTGCTGATATTGAGGGATACAATAGAGCTAAATGCATTATTTGATCTTCCGCTTAGATTAGAATTTTACTTTATTAAAAAGAGGAACTTTTCAACATTTCTCATTTAAGTTGTAACCCAGAAGGCTAAACTCCCATAATGATGCAAAAGCGGATTCTAAAGATTTTTCGGAGTTCTGTGTGTTGGGAGTTTAAGCGTAACATTTTGTGTTATCTTTTTCTCACTGAAAACTGATCAAACTGAGCATCTGGAAGAACAATCTTTTCAATGAAGATGAGAGTGAGAGTCTGCATTTCCCATATCAGGAAGACGTTGACAGTCAGCTCAAGTTAAAGAGCCTGTGAGACACACTCTTGTCTTTTCCTCTGTGTCATAATGACTCATCATGTACAGATGAGGTGGGGATAATAATTTAAAAAAATACAAATCTTGTGAAGACATGCTCTCCATGACAAGACAAATTGAGCAGCGATTAGACAACAAATGTTGAAGTCACAACTTTACTTCTCACTATATGCACATACAAATACACTTTATGCACAAACGATATGACATTGCTCAGAAATTAAGTGATTATTTTACATGAATTCTAAAGTCAAGAAAAAAGAAACTACATTCTGAAGTCAACTTCAGTGCTTTTGTGGAATAAACATGGATGGCACCCTGGGGCAAACCCCCACCCCACACACAACCAAAGACACAAAAAAACTTCATATATTAGAACATTTGGATGGTCTTGACTGATACATTTTAAAGAGATTTAGATAGATTTGTGAAAACGATACTCTTTTACATAAGATATTTATATAGATTTGTTAAAAAGAAACTATATTACATAATATATATATATATATATATATATATATATATATATATATATATATATATAAAATCAGCTGTCTTTATTTGGGGAATTCAGATAAGATGGGGAAGCGAAGGAAAAGTAAAACTTCCAGTGAAGTTCCTGAGGTCAGGAGTTGACCCCGGCACGGCTGTGCCGAAGTGACGGGTTCTTGACATGGACCCGCTCTACTGCTGCGCCTCGCTCACAAAGTCTGCTTTAAAGAAACTGTACTTAGTGTAGATTCAGACCAGATTCGTGCATTTAGGCTGTGTCTCAAATTAGGCGAGTTCTCGTGCCATACTAGTATTAAAAACTGTTTTTTTTTAAATGCCCTCCAACCCCCCAAAAAAGTAAAGTTTTCACAAATTTCAAATTGGGCCGTATAGAATTAATGTTCAGAGCAAGAATTTTGTTTTTTTTCCCATTTTCGGACTAAACCATCTTTTTATGTACCAGAATTTTTTAGTATTTCTTGTACTAAAAAAATGATACCAGAAATTCCTGATGCATTAAAAAAGAAAACACTGACATAGCCCTTTTATTACCACAGAATCGCAAGCCAAGAATTGGATATCAATCTAAGTTTTGACCAAATAACAACTATTTTAGCTGCAATGTCCTCTTCACACTCCACCCTGCCCTGGACGAAAACCCTTATCGCTCATATCAAAACCTCCCACTGATGTGACAATAACCTCACCTTCTGGAGACCCACAGACCCCAAACTTGTCATTGCTGAGAAGAAAACACATCAGTCCCACAATTACGAAAAAGAAACTGAAACCCAACTCACCAGCAGCCACAACCGATGGCGAAAGGTCATCTTGGGAAGGCAAAGCAAAAGCCACTTGGGTCCTAAATAAGGTATGTCAGCACAGGAGGAAGTTGGCCTCAGTACAAGTGGAGACCACTGGGAGGGCATTGAGTGGATTGGGCCTTTCCCGGCAGCGCACAGGCCATGATAAAGAACAGCGTGTACATATAGGTGTCTGCCATGTCCGGCTGAAGCTGGTCTGGAGGCGAGGCGGAGTGAGCGGTATTCCCAAAACCAGGTTAGCCGCTGTCACACGCACAGTGGAACTGGGAACTGGCACAATGTGCGTTAGTCAGTGGCTTACCTGCTTTTAGATCTCAGAGGTTATAGTGACAGTGTTTGGCCCCACACACTCTGTAGAGCATAAATGAATACTGCATCATCAGTCACTGATGAATCAACTGGTCAAAGATGATTATTTTAGTATGTAATGTCATACAGCTGAATAAAACAAAAGACGTCTGTTTCTTTTTTTTAATATTCTATCTGCTCAACTATGTAACAGTGATATCATCAGAGTGAAATGAGATTCGACTTCCTGTTCATGATCTATGGATCAGTCAGTACATTAACATATAGTTCACATCATGCTGTTTCTAAACGGTAAAAAGAAAGTTTCGTTCTCACGCATTGTTGTAGTAAACACAAAATAAAGACATGTATAACAAAATTACACGGCGACTCAAGTATCACATTTTATGACTGCATGATCATTAAAAATGTAGCGGTACTTACCAATCCCAAGTTTTCTTTTAGGATATTTTTTTTTCTTAGTAAAAATAAAAAAAAGTTGAATTCCTGCTCCATCGTTGTGATATTTAATATTCATATTTTCAAAATGATTTTTTTTTTTCTTTCATTATTAAAGGAATCTCAGCGCAAGATTAAAGTTGGCCGCATTTAGGCATATTCTAAAGCCTCCACCGCCGCAGAAGTTCAGTTCACTTGCATTACCCCCGCTCTGCCCACTCCCATGCGCCTGCAACCCGACCTGGTTATGCAAATGTACGGCGAACTGGCATCCCGCTCAGCCAATCCGAGGCCGCGCTGCGGTCGCACGCCCCGCCTCTCGTTAATAATTGACATATCCGGAGCTGGTTGGGCGGGATGTTCAAGAACAAGCACGTTCAGTCGATTGTTCCGAGTTGTAGTTGGGGTGCGGCGCGTTCAGTTCTGCACGTCGTACTTCAGGAATAAACCATTATCCTGATAACAGTTCCCCGCCCTGCTTCACATTAGCGAAGCAGCTCTTTACTGTAAAGGTTCCTTTAGCCGTAATTAAACACCCTGTTCGGCGGAAGCAGCCATTCGAGCTGGTTTGAGTGGTTTTAAAGCCGTTTTGGTTGCGAGCGGTCCGACCCCTCCGGTGTGGAGTGGTTGAACTCGGCTTACTTTGTGTACTGTGTTGCCATGAGCAGAGTGTGGCTGTGCACGTACCAAGGATGCTGCATGACAGTCTGATCTGATGATGATGATGAAGATGATGACGGAGAGGAAGGGAGGACAGGGAACACTCAATTATTTAAGGAACGAGAGCTGACATCATTAACACATTGTATAACATCGTAATAGTTTTGAAATGTACAAATAAGGTAACGTTCCAGTTATTTACAGTTTCAAGCAATTATTTTAACTAACTTTATTTTAAGGTTTTTGTTGGTTCTAGTGGAGTTTATTTGAAAGTAGTTTGACAAGAGAGAGAGGGAAGACATGCGGCAAATGTCACCCGGCCGGGAATCGAACCTGCGACCACCGGCATGAGGACTCAATCTGTTAGGATATGTTGACCCAACGTCAAACCGGGAATACAGACTTTGTTATGTAACAGTTGATTTTGGTAATTTTTTTCAGGCCACTAGAGGGCGATTTATTCAGCTCTTTTTTTAAAGTATGTTCAAAGACAACGTATGTACAGTTTGCCGGACATTTTTACTTTTTATATTACTGGTTTGGTAGGTAGACATTGTCATTGACTAAAAAAAAGTTGGTTATTCCCGAAGTTTAGGTTGGCATTCAACTATGGAATGCCAAAAACCTGAGATTGTGTCAGCAATCTCAGGTTTTTGAGAGGCTTTTCAAAAATGTACTTACATAATAGTAAAACATACTTATGAACGTTTTAAAAAACTACTTACAACTACTAAAAGATATGAGTATTTTTTTTGCTGTCGAATTGGTGTTTCCATCCTTTGCAATGAACTTCATTGTGCACCAATCACAATTTACAGTTACAAGTGTGTTATTTTTTAGAGAATGCTTTGCCCTGCAGTACATACCTTACTTAATTGGATTTTCTTAAAACTAGCATGTCATTATTAAACTTTATTAGCAGATGTGTCCACATAAATTCACAAAAAAGACTAAAAGCACACATGTGTTTCATATTATATTGTGGTCTTTTTGTTGCTCAGGTAAATAAATGTTAATCGTATTTTTTCTGGGTATCATTTACGGTGCTTTGTTTTATTTAACTTTACTAAATCACACATAATTTGTTTTGAACTTTGTAACACTAAAATTAACCAACAGTTTTAAAGCCGTGAATGCATCATCTCTTATGTTGATTCATAAAATGAGGAACCTTTTAACGTGCACTGTCCCTTTAAGAATCTCATATGTCGAAGTTCACTCGGTAATTTCCGTCCTTAGCCAGCCGGTGGTGTCACTCACCAACAGTAGAGACTTCAAACCTATATGAACATATCTTTCTCTACTGAATAGGGTAGGTTTAAAAATATAATTAAATGCTTCTGCGTGAAATTATAGCTGCATGAAAGCAGGTTTATTGTTACGCAAAACTCTCCACACAATGACCGGTTTTTGCACAGAGTGTAAGCGTGCTAGTGGTTAATGTTCGCTAATTTTAGCTACTCCGAGGCTAGCTGGCAAGCTACACTGAAGCTAATTTTACTAGCTAGCGTCATTTCTTGGAAAAAAAAGACTAATATGAAATGTGGGCATCTTTTTTGTCACGAGATAAACATTAAATATCAATATGCACATTTCCGCTGTATATTTATTTTATGTGAAAACTGCTGAAAATACAATTTTGTCATGAATTTTGTTCTTTGTTTACAAATGTAGCATTTGCATAATGCTGCTGTTGGTTAGCTCTTAAACGTTTAGTGACCTTCGGTAATATTTACAATGAAAAAGGTTACAATATTTGACTAGCCGATGAAGAGGGAATACAAGTTAAACAGTAACTGGTGAGGAATTAGATTTTGAAAGCTTTTTGCAGTTTTGTTTTTAACTGTCATAAATAGGTGGAAAGCCTTCAAATCAATGAGTAAAAAAGAAAAAAAAATGTAATGACCTTTTTACAAGACGATTTAAGATTAAAATTTTACTTTCGTTTTTTGACGTTTTCTTTTCCTTTTGGTTACCTTACCTGTGTAAATACAGAAAAATCTATATTTCTATGTACCTCTCTGTGGGAGTATTCTTAGATTTTTACCAGTATAATCATAAAACTAAAACATAACATGTTAAATATGGTCTTGTTGAGACCAAAACACCAGACAGAAGAATTTTGTTTTCCAGTTTTTGGAGAAAGCAAAAATGATAAAGCATTCAAATAGAAATTGAGCTTGCTGCAATTTATCATGCGATTAATTGATGTATTGTAAATTGTGACAGGCCTAGATAGGCGTCTCTCTAAGTAAGGTTGTGCTGTCCAGTGGTATGATTCATCAATCATATTAAAGATGTGTAAAAATTGTTTTTTGAACTGCTAGAGCTAACATTCTGTTCGATATCTGAAATTTATAATGTTTAACTAGTTACATGAATTCCTTTTATTAACTGAAGACAACATTTTAATCTCAACATCCACATGAACCCACTGTGAATATATCAGCCACATAGCCGAGGTGGGTGTATGCCGCTCCCCCAACTGAATATCTCACCTCCCTCACTTCAAATCATTTGATTGTCCAATTCCAAAGTAGCATTCGGTCAGATTCTCAAATTAGCATCAGCATAGTAATGAAAAAATCAATTGAATTTTCATAATTTCTTCAATTTTAGACATTAGAGAAGTTCCTGTGTTGTTTCGATGGTCAGTCATGGATGAAGACGACAGCCAAGATGAGCTGATTAACCGCAGTTCATCTCACAGCAAAGGAAAAAGAGCTGCACTATGGGCCATCTCAGGTGATTTCTTTAAATGAGTTTGAATTCAATTTATTTCATATTCCTTGAGGTTTTATATCTATTCTTACTTCTTCAATTGAATAATTTCATTATAGATGACTCAGATGATCTCGACGAGGAATCTGAAGAGGAAGACTCTGATAGTAGTGAGGACGAAGAAGAATATACTGCAAATGGAGAAGACAATGAGGAGGAAGATAGTGAGGAAGATGATGGTAATGGACACAGTGCTTGATCTTCTCTGGATATGGATGAGCTTTATGACACAGCATACACACCCATGGTGTTTGAGGATTTTTCTTTCTACTGAAGTTATTCTGTTGTATCCTCTGCTAATACATTTTTGCTATGCTGTAAAAAAGGAATGGTGTTCTTTTCCTTCTAGATAATGAAGAGGAGGAAGATGCTAAGTCAGGGAAAGGAACCTTTGGGGGAAGTTCTGCTGATTTTGCAGAGATGAGCTCAGACGAGGACAGAGAAAAGTGTCCCATCTGCCTGAACTCATTCAGTAGCCAACCTGTTGCAACACCAGAGAACTGTGAGCACTACTTCTGTTTTGACTGCATCCTAGAATGGGCTAAGGTGAGTCTGAATTGGTTTCAACTCAGAGATAGAAAAATATATCTATCTCTGAGTGAATTAATTTTAAAAATTAATTCACTCCCCCATTTAGAATGCAAACTCATGTCCTGTGGATCGCATTGTCTTTGACAACATATATCTGAGGAAATCTTATGGAGGAAAAGTAAAGAAAATTGTGAGTATGGCTCCTTGTATACACACTTTGAAAAGTTAAAAGACTGAGATTTTCCTTTAGTGTGATGTGGGCTGATTCCACAAAGTGTGTGAACAGGTCACGGTTCAGAAGCCTGTGAAGGCAGGTCAGGAGGAAACTGTAGACTTGAACCTGGAGCAGACCAACTGTGAGGTGTGTGGGGGCAGCGACCGCGAGGACCGACTCTTGCTCTGTGACGGCTGTGATGCGGGGTGAGATGATGTTTTTAAAAAAGCATTTCATCTGGCCATTTTAAAAATGCATTATTACCAGAGTCAAGCCTTACTTGTGTCCTAGGTATCACATGGAGTGCCTCACTCCTCCTCTTGATGCTGTTCCTGTTGAGGAATGGTTTTGTCCTGAGTGTGAGGCCAACAATCGCCAGTCAAGTAAGCCTTTAAGTTACCTTTCATGGTCACTTATTTTGCAAAAAGCAATTATAGCAGTTTGTGGAAATGCATACACCTTCCATAATTCCTTACTTTACTAGGAATAAAGTAAGTGATTAGTTTGGGAATAGTTACAAGGTAATTTCTAAGGCTTTTGGGGTTTCAGAGAAGCATGAGAAACATTATCCACCGGTGGTGAAAACATGGAACAGTGGTGAACTTTACCAGGAGTGGACGGCCGATCACAATTTCCTCAATTGATATTGGAGTAATGACAACTAGGGTAATTACCTGACTTTGACAGATAAGCTAAAGGCCTGATCTGGACTTTGACCTAGATTTGGACCTAGTCAAGTTTTGCTTGACTAAGCAAGATCTTAAAAAGACTGTTTATATACGAAAATCTACCAATGTGGTTGAATTAGAAAAACATTCTAAAGATGGGTGGGCCAAAATGATGGATATGTAGAAATTGGTGGAGGATCTGTGACCCTAGTTCTTGTCAGGGCTCATAGTGTTGTGATTTGTTTGAAATATCAGGAGATTTTAAAAGCAAATCTGGGTCTTCTTTAATGTTCTCTGATTTTGTCCTTCAATTTAAGGTAGGAATTGACTTGCTATTTCTACCTGATTGTGAAAGATGCTGTAAAATTGATATAGCACTTTGGGGGAGAGGACATTAATATAACTTTAAAGCAGATATATAAATATAGAGAATTTCCACATTTGATTATAATTTATAATGAGACACATTTTTCATAATGTAGTTTTTCCATTGGTATGTTGAACAGCATGACAAAGAGTTTGAAAGAAGGTAAAATTGTGAAGAGTGTTCGTCAGTCTCTGTAAATCTGTGTTTTTTTAGGAGGGTCAGCTGAGGAGATCAGTGACACAGACAGCCTGTCCTCTACTCCCCGTCCGGCTACCAGTAGGTCTCGAACTCACACTGCTGGTCCCACCAGGGCTATCGCCCGAACGCAGCAGAGTGAGAGAGTTCGAGCCAACGTCAACCGACATCGCATAACCCAGGCACGCACATCGCAGGTTTGGCATGATGCTTTTGTCTTGGCAAATATCCTAACCCATGCAAAGCATTTGTGTGGTGTTGAACTGTAATGTACCTGCTGTGCTCTCATCTGGTTGAAACTAACTGTTGACTCCAGCTTAGTAAGTTCTGAGTTTGGATAAGATTCAGTTAAAACATTTAAAGTTTAGTGCATGCACTGAAATTGGTTTTTGCACGACATCAGGCTTTGAAAGCATCGCAGCAGAGTAATGCAAACACACTTTTTGTAGTTGGCTCCAACATATCTGATCCAGTCGACTTGGCTAGATGAAACCATTAATGCTGTGGTTGCTGGACTCAACACCGCTGTGTATGTACGGGACATCACTCCTCGGGCGCCATCGAGTCGGAGACGTAAAACTGGTAAGTAAGTCAGTAAATGCTCTCCAAGTGTCTAAGTCAATCAAGTCAGCAAAGTAGGCAAAATTTGAAGAAGAAAATGTGTTGGACAGTTTGTTGTCATCAGTGGTCGAAGGCAATGATGAGCCTTGTTTGATTTGATAGGAAAACGCAGAAAGGTGAGAAGAAAGAAGACTTCTACTAAGGGGAAAAATTTTCAAGCAGAAAAATCAGGAGTCAAAAGGAGAAAACGAAGGGCAAGGAAGAGCAAATCTAGGAAAAAAGCTGTAAGTGTTTCAACATCCGTATTGATTTGTTTCTCTTCATTTATAAAGCATAAGTAATATTATTTCCCATGTCGCCAATGTTTGAGGTCTTTTTCTGAAGTTATGTATGTTTTTTTCCCCCCGTTAGATTGAAAGAAAGGTAGCCACTCCTAGAAGCCGTATTGCCAATAATCTAGGAATTGTAAAGGATAAGAAGAGCTCTTCACTTCCAACAGTATACCAACCATCAGAGAACACTTTGAGTAGCATGCGTGCCGACATTGGAGCCGCATCACTCTCCATCTATGGAGATCCATTTGATCTGGACCCATTTGCTGACCAGTAAGGAGACATAGTATTATTTTATCCCATAAAATGCTTTTTGCTTACTTGACAGTGCTAGGACTTGTTGTTACAGAGCCCACATGTGATGAGGCATTTTGGTTTAATATGCATATCATAATAATTTTGATGTATGGTCTTCATTTGACCAGTGAAGAGGTTGAAGAGCAAGCCCAGGTTACATCGCTGTTAGAGGCCAAAAGGCGAGGGATCTCTCGGTCTGCTCTTCGCTCTCATCAGCCTGTGGCTCGTCCAATCACTGCAGGCCTCTCCAGGTAGCACACAGTTTTTGTTTTTAGTAACTTTGAATTTTAGAGGTAACTCTGCATCTGCAGTTCCAGTTTAGTCCTCGGAAAAACACATTTCTATTCCTTTTGAGATGTGTTTTCTTTTGCTTGTTGTGAATGAACTCCTTTGGCAGTCTGTCAGTAGGTGGCAGTAGAATACCAAACTTAGCTAGACAAAACCCATAAATGGATATGCACTGATTTAAAATAAAAAGACATATTTACAATTTTTGTTGATTTTAATCAATGACCTAAGTTTAAGACACAGTTTTAGAATGATTCATCTTATTCTAATCGAAGCTTCCTGAGCTGGAATTGATGTAGGTTCAGATGCCTACGGCTGTTAGGACAAAACTAAATCAGAATCCAACTTCAGTGTTTTGTTATTTCACGACTGTTTACTATACAAGATGATAAAAACAAACTTCTGTAAGAGCATTTCTGGTAAAAATGGTTCTCAAAAACTGAGAAAACTGAAATTTTGAATGGGAAAATTGATAGAAACACTGTAAAGTGGAAGGAGGTTGATCCGAGACACACATAATAAGGTTTTTGAAAAATATGTGTAGCTATTATAATTATTCGGCCGTTGGTGATTTCAATATGGATTTATCTGTATTTCTAATTAAATCTTATTTGTGGCGCTCTACTAGGAGAGGTGTGGACGTCCCTCACTCGGCGGGTGTTGTGGAGGAGGCTGCTCCTGTCCCTGATCTACTGGGAAGCATCCTGTCTGGACAGAGCATGCTCCTGATGGACAGTTCTGATGTTGTCATTAGTCGAGATGGTTCTCTTAAAGCTTCAAAGCCAAGTAAGTGTGGCTTGCATGTTTCTAAAAACAGCTAAATATAAATGCCCTCTACCTGTTTATTTTGTAAAATATGGTAATCAAAATATTTTTTAAAATGGTTTTCACAGATTTTGTTGTCCTCTTAATTTTTTGTAGAAATTTTGATTTCTTTTGTGGGTTAGAAGAAAGAGGAAAATGTGTTATTTAGATTATTCAACAAATGAACGATTACACAGCCTTTGTGCTTACCTGTAGCACACAATTGGTGGAGTTAATCACATTTATACAAAAATGACAATGTTTACTGATGTGCCTAAAATACTGTTATTCTTCACAAAGAAACCTGTCTTAAGTTCAAAAAATAAAAACCATGTTTTTTTTGGTAAATATTTTCTATTGCAGTGATCCAACCTACACCAGTTCCAAGCAGCAGGAACACCAGTAGTTCAAGTGATATGAGCGCCCTCAACAGTCCAGGGTGTTCGTACAATTTAGGAGACAACTCTGCCTCTCTGCACCACAATGGGAGTCCATCAGGATCCTCACCTACCTCTGTGAATGGACTGTTGACCCCAAGCTCATCTCATTTACCCTCCTTCATGCCCCCCTCTGCCAACCACTACCAACCGAGACCACATTCTGACTTGACCTCTGGAGTGAATCCAAGTTTGCCTCCTCATGCAAACAGACCGGTATCAGCCAATGGCATGAGAGTCCTAACAGAAACACCTTCTTCATCTGCTCACCCCATTCAGGTTTCCAACTTTAGGGACAAAGGAACAACTCTGTCGCTGCCACAACCTAAGAAAGCTCCTGTTAAACCTATGTGGGTAGATGTATCTGTGCTTCCTCGCATACCGAAGATAAAAAGAGAGAATAGTAGCGTCACAAATGACAGTGCAGGTCATGGTGGCATTTCTGACAGTCGTAGAGGAAGTAGTAATTCTGCTGGAGCTGACGATGGTTCTGGATTGCCTAAAAGTGGCATGAACAGCCTTTCTGGGGACAAAGGAAGGCAACAGAGTGTTGATAAGCAGAAGGGCCACTCTGATGGCCATAAGAACAGGCTGGAAAGAGCCGGCTCATCATCAGCATTCTCAAATTCCTTCGCTTCCTCTTCCTCCACCACTCCTGCAAGCCAGACTCGGCATGGGTCATTTTCTTCATCTTCGTCTGTAAGTTTTCGCATCAATTCAAGTGGGAACTCCTGGCACGCCAGGCGGCTCAGCATAACGTCGTCCTCTTCAGCCGGAAGCAACATAAAAGAAGAGTGGAGGGAAAAAGAAGAGGAAGCAAAAAAGAAGCAAATGCACAGAGACAAGAAAACACTTCTGGCATCTTGTACAGTCACCAAGGAAGAAGACAATATTTACGATCCTTTTAATCCCACGCTATCTGATTCAAGTAGCTCGAGCGACGAAGCCGAGCCCACAACCCTGAACTTCAGCTCTCATTTTGGCACTAACAAAGGGAAACCTTCTACTTTAGGAAGCACCAAGGGTTTAGTGCCAAGACATTGGGATGCAGTTCAGGTGAAAACTGAATCAGAGGAGACAAAGTTTTCACAGGAAATATCCAGGAGCTCGCAGTTTACTGTAACACCAGAAATATTTACCACAGATGGTATCAAAGTTGAAAAGAAATCCGATTTAGCCAAAGTTAAGCAGGAGACGCAAAAGTTATTCATTGATACCGTCATTAAAGAAGAACCAAGTTCAGATGAATATGAAAGTTCTGATGACAGGGTTGTAAGTGAGAGTGAGATAAAAAGTGAGAGTGCAGACACCACATCACTTTCTCATCAGCATGTTAAACACATAAAAGCGGAGGAAAATACTCAGCAGAACAGTGGACTTTCTGCCAAAACTTCCAGTAGATCTTTTCTCAACTACAGGGATGATTCTTCGCCTTCCTGCTCAGGTTCCATCTCAAGGAAACAGATAGAAGAGACTAAATCAGATGATTCACCAACCTGTTCCAGTACGCTGATGGGAGACTTGGGCCATAGGAAGCAAACCTCCAAAACATCAAAGGATCAACATCCCAGTAGCTCAGAGACAGACAGAGGCAGAAGAGAAGACCTTCACGCCTCGGATAAGGAAGGCAAAAAGAAGGAAAGGGAAAAAGTAAGAGAGAAAGACAGGAGCTCAAGGCGATCAAGGTCAAGAGAAAGAAGGAGGGCGCACTCAACCTCCGACAGCTCCCAGCCCCACTCACCGGACAGAGCTTACAGGAAGAGGAGGCGGTCCGGCTCACGGTCCAGAGACAAGACAAGGAGGCGATCCAGGTGAGTGGAAAGCTGTTCAAGCTGTAGAGCACAGTGGCTGTCAAAAGTGAACATATTGCGGTTAAAATGTCAAACGTCTGTGACGCAAAAACATTTGTACACCATGATGAATCATTTTAAAACTTTCCAGATGCAGTATATGACAATTATTATAAATAAATGTAAATATGCATTTGTTTGAATGACAAAAAAAATATTCAGCTAAGAATAAAAAAAAACCCAAGATCATAAATTAAATTTTAGTTAAGTCATAAGTAATAAGATACATGTTAAGTTGGATTTAATGATCAATTCCAGATTGCAAAAGATGTGTCACTTATTGAAATAAGAAACATAAATTCGCTCAATTATTTGATGGTATGATTTATCTTGCTCTCATTTTTGACATCACAAACACGGGGCATTTTAAGAGGGCACAGGCACATATTTGAAAGCCACTGGTGACATTTTGTTTGAACACTTTTTGTGTTTTAAATCTGTTATAGATCACATAGGGATTTTGTCATTTTCTTCTGTAGATCTTGTTCGAGTTCTAGCAGCAGAGAGCACTCAAAGATGAAAAAGAATAAAGGCAAGGAGCGAAATGAACACACAGAGAGAAGCAGGGTGTGCAAGGACAGAAGACGTGGTCGATCACGTTCCAAGTCAAGGTCCAAGTCACGGTCTAGATCCAGATCGAGGTCTAAGGATCGTAAGCGTCGCTTATCTCGTTCAAGATCTCGGTCTAGATCTAGGGAAAGGAGGAAAGATTGCGCCAGGCAACATGCAACAGTCTCATCCAGAGACAAAGTGGATTCCAGAGCTAAAGATGGGAGACAAAGGACTAACCCCGGCTCAAGAGAGCGAAGGAAAGATGAAGGATCGACCAGAAGTACAGACAAAACTTCAGCTTCACATGTTTCCTCCTCGAAAGGAACAAATCTCCTACAGGAAAGAAAAAAGGAGAAGGAACTTACACAAAGAAGCGTAGAGAAGAACAAATGTGCTGGAGTGAAAAAACAAGAGTTGCCTTCCTGTTCTTTTGTTTCTCAGGTAAAAGATGAAGACAAAAACTTTGAAAGAAGAGATATCCCAGCTAAAGAAATCCCAGTAGAATTAAAAAGTAGAAAGGAAATCAAAAAAGAAAAACCGCAACCCGTGGATATGTTTGAAGATTGTCCCATTGGTAAAGAAATTAAAAGTGAAGGAAAGGATAAACCTCCCTTGTCAGTGTCCCAGAGCGATGATGAGATAATGGAGGATCAGAAAAAGACAGAGTTGCATGAAACAACCATAATCAAATCCGAGGCAAGTCCCACACAGGACATCCCCTCACCGCCTGTCTCCTCACCTCCTACACTGTCCACTGAAGACCCCCTCCATGACTCAGTATGCCAGTTTCAGCTAAGTTTATTAGAGTCTGACAAACAGCAAAACACAACAGGGGCGGCGGACCCTATAATACCGGAACCTTCAGAGTCTGACGATGATTTTAATGTGGATGTAATGCTGGACAATCTCGATCACGTCAAATCGGAGCCAGCAGGCGGTAGCGGTTCATGCGCTGAAGAGGAGAGAGAAGCTGTGGAGGGGAAGGAAGAGGGGGAGCCGACATCAGCCGCAGCGGGACCAAAGTCCAAGACTCAAGTGAAGCGCGTCACCTGGAACATACAGGAGCCAGAGGGGCCTCAGCCAGAGAAGTCTCCAAGCAGTAAGTGTTGTCATCAGATTGTTTCACTTCATTTTCATTCATATTTTTTATAATGTGAGTGAAAGTTTAGAGATTTGTCCTTTATTTTAATCTCCGGCTTTGTGTTCGTTTTTACTTCCACAGAGCTGGCGCTGTATAAGTTGAAATTGAAGCAGGAAGGATCTCGCAAACCCCCTTTGCCTGTCCAGGCATCCACTCAGGTCAGAACGAGCTGTTTCATAGCGTTTGTTTGCTTTTCAGCATGTATTTTCTTAAAAGTGTGCGCAACATAATTTTAGTGATGGCATGCAGGTGGCAGTGTGTACCTCAAGGCTGTCTCTGGGAAAAGTCACATGGTTGAAACTGAAACTGATTCTGAAGCATTTTCAGATGAAACGAAACTAGATCTTTGTCTCTACAAAACCTTTCACCATTCATTTAAAACACTGCTGTTATGGTCTTGTTTTGATGTTTGTTAATGAATGTCAGATTGTGTTCCCACGCATGATAAATAATTTATGTAAATACACAATGTCTTTACACTATAAAGAAACAATAGAAACGACAAATTCAGACCATCTGTACAAACATTATCCTGCAATGCAAAGGTATGTTCAAACAATTAATGTGAAGTTTTAATTGCTTACAAACCTCCTGCCTCACCTCCTACTTTATTAAGTTACTAATGACTTAATAAAGTTAACATTCTTAAAGCATGGAGTAACTGTAAATAATAACAGGTTTGATTCCTGCTCCTTAGCCAAACCCAGACATGATTACCGCCAGACCTTTAGAATCATAAATCACTTAAATAGAACCTGTCTGACTTGACATAAATTACCTCCAACATCACAGGCAATACACACTAGTGTAAACAGATTCAACACAAGTAAGAATCAAATGCAGTTTGTAAATGAGAAAAAAATAAAAACCTACATAGTCCTGTGTGAGAGAGATTTCAATCAACACCTAATAATTTGCTGAGCCACCATTAGCAGCAACAACAGATATCAAAAGTTTGCAACAGATATTGCAATAGCTTGCAATGAGTCTTTTACAGCACTGCGGAGGAAATTTGGCCCATTGCAGAATTATTCCAATGCAGCTGTAATGATCATAATGATCACAAGACCCTGGGCTACCATTGTTGCTCCAATGATGTTGTTTGCAGCTACAGCAATGGAAAATCTCCAAGTTATGATGTTGATGAACTCAAATATTATTGTTGGGCCAAACATAATGAAAACAGTCTAGATTAGCAGATGATTTTTTTCCTTTGCGCACGCACACACACACATATATTTCAACACACGCATATATATATATATATATATATGTTTTTCAACATAAGACTTTTTGGATTTTTAAGTACTGCAGTCAAAAGATGTAAACCAATATCTTATGAACTTTATTTAAAAGAAAATTATAATCGCAGAATACAATGCATATCACATCAGACTAATATTATGTATAGATCCGATGTAAACCGACCAGCACTAAACTTTAAACTTTAACTCTGACAGAATTGGAGCTGAATCATTTCTGTCTTCTTCGTTGCTGCCCGTTCCCCAGACAGATGAGCGTCTTACAGAGCTATGAGATCACGGTCATTCCCCTCCCAAAGTTCATTCATGTGCTCCAGGCGTTTCTTGTGATTAAACTTCCATCCTGTGGGATGACTGCAATCTTTCGTGCTCAAATCCTCCCCTTCAGATGAATTCAAACAGTTATGTAAAGAACAATGGGGCAAAGCAATACTACTACAATCTCTTGATGGCACTAATTTCCACCAAGCAATTGAGCAACACAAGGAGTTGCTGTGTTTAGTTTGGCAGGAATCCTTTTCACTTTAATGCAGGAGGGTTTTAGATAGCAGCTGCTATAAATAAAATCATCGTTGGCAACCATTTTGTATTTTGTACATATTATTTTACACATCTGAGACATTTAGATGTGGCAAAAAAATAAAGAAGGATTGTGTAAGGGGGGATAACTTTGAATGGTGCTGTGCAGGACTTTTGATTTTGCATATTAGGTTAAATTAATAATTCATACTTTTACAGAGCACTGTGTGTGACTCCTCAAAGAAAAGTGTTGCTGGTTTACTGACTGCTAATTCCAGCTCAGAAGGCCTCAACCCTGCAGAGTTATCAACTACTGAGCAGAGAGAAGCAGAAGAAGGGGATTTGTCAAGGAAAGACAAGGTGAAAATGGCATTTATTCATTTTACCTCTCAAATAAGGTTATTAAAGAGACACATTTTTTTTATTCACTTTGATTTTTTTGTTTCTGTTAAGCACATTTACTTTGTAACTTTTTTTTCCTCTAAATAATTTTAAGTTTGTTTTCTATTAAAAAATGCAAAAACCCACCTGACCCAGCTAGTGTGTGTAGCAAAAATGAGCAAAAAATTTACCGTACAATGACGTTAAGACATTTCTTCTTCCTGATACCAATCACTACTGAGCTGGATGTGTCCCGTTGGTGCAACAGGCACATCACTGAGCCAAAAGATTGAATAATAATATCTAGATTGTGATCAATAGTTTAAGGAGTTGATATTACCTACCTAGTAAACTGAAATAAATATAAAAACATCTGAGGATTAGGTTGTAACATGAGCAATGCTTTATTTCTACCAACAGTATCTGAAAAAGCTGCACATGCAGGAGAGAGCTGTTGAAGAAGTGAAGTTAGCCATCAAGCCTTTCTACCAAAGGAGAGACATCAACAAGGACGAGTACAAAGAGATACTGCGTAAAGCTGTTCAAAAGGTGAGTCAAAAATAAATGTAAAACTCCTTTTGAAAAAAATATTTTGTAATTCAATATAATTAACTAGTTTTTTTCAAAGGGATTCTTATACGAGTATCTTTTATTTCTGGTCACTAGGTGTGCCACAGCAAAAGTGGGGAAATCAACCCAGTGAAAGTGGGAAATCTGATCAAGGCATATGTGGAAAAATACAAACATGCAAGGAAACATAAAAAAGGAGACGATCCAGCAAAGGCACCTGAGGATCAGAGTGAGCCAATAAAACTATCTGACAGTCCATAAGGAAACATAAACGCTCATGGACACTCACATCCCCAGCTTGGTGTTGGGGCAACCCCAAAAGAGTTAACTGAAATGAATACTCAGTTATGGAATAATTTCTTAAATGTTTGTTTAATGTATGTATTACGTTCATTACAAGTGACTTGAATTACTCATTTGTGTCTTCATCTTGGGTCGTCTCTGACTGAAAATGATTTTGTGTTATGCAGCTGAGAAACATTAAAATGGAACATTATTCAGTTTTGCCTTTAAGAGGCAAAACTTCAAGATAATCCCATGGAAATATTAATCAGGTAGCCTTCTCCTTTATCTGCCATTTCACTCTGAGGATCCAGAGTTTTTTTGGCTTCATGTTGTCTATGGGTGTTATTTTTTTATATACAGGACATGAGTTATTTATAAGTGACAAAACTAAATGTCTATCTTCAAGTGGTGAAATTATGCAGCTAATGCATATTCATGATGTTTGTCACATTACGGAAAGACACTAATATGCAATTTTGTAGAAAAATACATAACCTGAATCTCGAAAGGATTTGAGATTCAGTTGTAAATAGTTGAGTTTTGATATAAATACTAAAGGGATTCTTCCATCCGTTTTACCTGTTGTGAATAATTGCCGTCTTTGAATTTTTTCTTTCTTTTCTTTTTTAAATAGAAGATATTTAAGTTTTGTAATTGAAAGCCAGTGTTGTGTCTTCCACGTCTAACTCTACTAAATGTAGTTGAATGAAGGAAAACTGTATACAAGGTTTGTAACATTTGTTCATTTTTTTATTTTGGTGGGTTTGGAGGCCATAGGGGTAACACCAGGTCTACGGTTTGTTTCAGTCTGTAACAGAAATATAGGAAATCAGTTTTTAGAGTCATTTTTTTTTGTCATCAGTTGTAATAAAAAGAACAATTTCTTTGAATAAACAATACTTCATTTGTCTATTTATTTTAATTTTTAACTAGTTGACAGTATTTTCACAGGGCATAATATGGATGTAATAGTTAGAACGACTATTTCAACCTTCCGTTTCTTTCTAAATGTTCACTTTTTATCTAAGCCTGCTGCTTTCATGTCATGTATTTCATTTAATATCTTTGTTTCATTTGGAGCTGTTTGTGCTCTGTGTTCAGTAATTATTGACTAAGTTTATTGGCATTGATGTATTTGTTGGTGAGGTCAGCTTATACACCTTCGCACATGTTGTATATATTTGTCACTAGAGGTGCAGCTGAAGTACACATGCCTTTTGCTAGCAACATTAAGGTTTTAACCCTCCTGCAGCAGATAAAGGCTTACTGTATTTGTTCTACACTTAGTTTGTCTCAGTCTTAACTTTGCTTTTTCCTTTTTAAAATATTCACAGCTAAACATATTTTGAATTGTTGCATCTACTGTTCATTAGTTGCATACTGTGAAGATTTACTGGCTGGGTTGTTGGACTTTGTTTTTACAACCTGTGTATATAGGCTTCATAAAGCCAGGGACCGGGACTATGGAAGACGCTAAAAGAAAAGGTGCTCCTCCTTATCTGAATGTTTTTGATTTCTGTTCAGTTACGGTAACTTGATTGAAAAGGTTGCGTGATTTTCAAAAGGGACACAAATAAAACTGTAATTTAAAACATTTCCAATTTTTTGTCATTTTAAGTTCCATTACCTGCTCACAGTACATGCCATGTTATTACTGCTGGTCATATTATTGTGGTCTGAAGGAGTACTATCAGCAGATGCCAACACTTTGTCCTATTTCATACTTTGCTCCTCATTCTTAGAGTGAGGGGTAGAGCATCCTAAGTGCTTCTGTGGTGCAGAGTGGCTTTCTATCCTTTAACAAACATCTACATTTGCAAATGAATCTATAAAGGTTATTATTTATCCAGTTTGCACATTTTTACTGGCACAACCACCATTTTAAAGTGTTGATTCAACTACTGATATATATATAGTTTGATTAGCTTAAAATTAATTTTAAACTATGAAGGAAAAGACCAGACGTTGCATATGAACCAAATACTCAGAGCCACCTTTGGTCTACCAGAATCAGTACCTGAACTGAACTAGTACCACATCTGAACAAGATAAAGTGACCTCACTAGGTCAGATACAGGTCTTCTTGTTGCTCTGGTGTTTTCCTTACCTCAGTCTCCCTCAACTTCTGAGCTGGTCAAGTCTCTAGACAAAAGGTTTTTGACCTGCAAATGCAGGAGCCGAGGCACAAAATCCTGATCGAACTTTACACAAAAATAGATGAATATTAGATTCTAGATACAAGCAACCAAAACACTTGAATGAATTTGGAAAGTCTGAACATCATTTCTTGGCCTATGATGGCCACATTGTTTTTTTTGAGAGTTTCTATGAACTTTTGTTTATGTCCACAATCTCAGCTCCTTGTAAAAGTCATTCTGGGATATTATGTTTGACACCAAAAGATTAATGATTCTTAATTAGTTTTATATACTCCTTTAAGACATTAGAGAGTTCCAAAAATAAGTTCTGAAGTTCCAAAAATATCCTGTCTATTAACTTTAGTCATAACTGAACAATTAATCTCTGGAACTTTTCTCCACTCACTTCAGGACGTCTATATCCCCTGGGTCACGAAGACAAAGAGCTAAAAACATCGTCAGAACCAGAACTCTCACACAAGCACCCCTTGCTCTCACTTCTGCCTTCGGGCAGGCATTACAGAAGTGTGAAAGTAAAAACTGACAGATTGAAAAACAACTTTTATCTCCAGGCCATCAGGCTTTTCAATGGATTGTTCTTTAAGGTTTTTGGTAGTTGTTAATGCATGCAACTAGTTCGTTTTTTGTGTGTGACTTTTTTGAAGTTGTGTTGAAGGGAGCTTGTGAAGTACACATTTCATTATCCAGTTTTTTTCTGGACATAAATTTCTATAATTATTTTAATATTGCCCATTTCAACATTTAAAACATGCTGATATTTAGAGTTGTAAATCATTATTGTAAAGTTTGACTGTACTTTATGTACAGTAACAAAGAAAACCACAGATTCTTGGCAGGTTTTTTAATTTTATTTTACCATTTGAAAACTGTTAATATATCCTCTGTTAAATACAGACAAAATAATCTAATATATTTACATTTTACATAGTTTATAAGCTCTGTGGGGTAGAACTGCAGTGGAATTGCAGTTAGGTTTACAATTTGCTGCTTACAAGCACTTAAGAGACAAACATTTATTACAGAGATAATAAAACAGACATGATTATAGCTTATCTAAAAACCAATACAACATTTTTTCTGAAACTGGACACTGAAAAACAAATGAGCATATATGTAAAAAGAGAATCTTAAATGTGCAGTAATTGTGTGAAGGTTTGTTTTGTAACAGTTCACTAGCTAAAGAGACTTTCTGCTTTTGTAGTGGTTTAAGTGTCAGTGTTTCAATAGTGCAAACAACAAATGAAAAGGAGATGTGCTGTGTTTAATCTTGCCTTAATTGTAAATGGACAGTTAACTTTCTGCACTTTAACTTACTCAGCAGTTATCACTTTGACAATAGATCAGTGAGAAATCAAGTTTCCGGTCTGATCTATGAAAGGCACACCAATCGTTAGTTGCTCTTCAGCTCCTGGCAGAGAAAACACAGAGCTGATGAGGTCAAAGAGGCTGTTGTGAGAAATCTGCAGGCTGATGTTGGCGCTGTGAAGAGATGAAGCCCCCTCCATCTGGGCCATGTCATGAAAATATCGACAAATTAGAGGCACCACCTGTAGGCGCAAAGGATGAACGTTAAATCGCTTTGCTGACTGAAGAAGGAGTGAACAAAGTAAACTGTAAAGTCTTACTTTCACGACGACAAGCTTCTTTTCCAGCGGTTTTCCCTCTGGAAACTTCTCTCCAAAGCACATGTTGATGGTGTATTCAGGAGAGCGGCCATTGTTCTCCTTGAAATGTTTAAGCTCTAAAAACACACACAGGAAGAAGATGGGTTTAAGTCAGTGTTTACTTAATGAAGTCCAACAGAAATGAGAAATGTAATTCAAAAGGAATGTAAAGTTCAAACCAACCATTAACATATTTGTCAAAACTGAGGAGCTCCATCACTGTGTTTTTGGGCAATTTTTGGGGGTTTGGATGAGCTACGTTGGGGTCGCTGGTGCTGGCAAACACGTGGCAGTTGTCATACCTACTGGCGTAGATACCGGTATCTTGTACCTCCAAGAGCAGGCCTCGCTGGATGCTGCTCAGTATGCGGTTGGTGTATTCAATCTGGGGCACAGAAAGAGGTAATCAGAACAACAAAGTCTTTATACAACGTTTGTCCTCACTGCATGTCCTAGCCTTCCCTCATGGAGATTGAAGAAAACCATGCACATAACACAGATGCCAAAGGGAAATTCTAAAGGAACCCTGGCTGTTGGGGCTTTTCAGCAGTTGGAGCTCTTTGTGAATTCCTTCAAATCCAAGAATCTTTTTTGCATTTGAAATTTCCTTGATTTCTGCGACTCTTACCATTTTAAAACACAGAAGTTCCACAAAAAGTATTTACAGACGCTGTCCAAGGAAAATTTTCTTTTTAACTAATCACATCAAATGAGGCAGCCGATTTCAGATGAACAGATTTCCATTTCAGTTTGTCTTGATTGTTTAAAAAACGTCTGCCTTGGTTTCAAACCAATGCTTAGCAAAACTAAATCAAAACTCTTATACAATGGTTTGAAGAACATTGGACTAATCTTATTTGCTATGAAAAAGGTATGAAAAAGTAAAGCGTGGATACAAAATCATGGCAAATTGACTCAGAGCCCATCGGATATCAGTGAATGTAAAGATTTCACCTGTTTGTGGTCCAGCAGGCCCTCAGTGGAAGGAAAGCAGAGTTGAAAGGCGTTGAAATTGGGGTCCTCGCTGTGGTAGTGGAGCTGAAGACGACGGTTGGCGTGCAGTATCGTCTTCAGCATTTCTTTCTTCCTGTAATGGATGGAGATCTCCAGATCATACAGACTGGGCTGCTGAGGTGAACTGAGGACCGGAGACGCATTTGCTGTTTGGAATATAAAGAGCTCAAATTAGTAAGGGTCACACTGCAAACGTTTATGCTATTATAAACATTTTTTAGTCTCTTTTATCAAGCATACCTTGATTGTAGGCCATCTGATCAGCTGGTAAATATTGCGGAAGGTTCTCTGTTGCAGTAGGATAACTGAGAACAGGATTATTATGCCGTGTCCACAGCAGCTCTTCTGTTTAGAATGAAAGATTGTTTAAGATTGTTTTCCTAATCTTCAACATAAACACCTCTGACAAATGTAATATTGTCTTTTACATATAAGTTTTACCTGCTGATTGGTTGCCAAGATCCAGGGCCATAAAGTCCTGATGCAGATTGTGCTACATGGGGAGAACAAAATATTATGTTACCATTTAAGCACCTGCAGCCTGTCTGTGAATATTTAACTTCTTAGCAGAAGTGAAAGTGCACTTCAGGTAATCTGCACCTCATTTCCTGCGGGAAAATACTCATTGGTTGGGCTGAATATATCTGGAGTCATGTCAGATTCCTCCTGGGAATCTTGCATCGGCAAACCTTCATAGTTGCCTGCAGTTAAAGAAAAAAAGACAATCCTGCTGAGTTTTGTCTTAAACAAAGGTTCTCCACATCCTAAGGCTAAGGTCAAATAGCTACTCACTGTCGGTGTTCATAATCTCGTAGATTTTATGGGGGTCGTCTTGATTCTTGGAATTATCTGTGACCATCTTGAAGCGCTGAGACAGGTTGTTAAGAGCACAGCGGAAGTTGGTTTTCCACCTGGCCTTGTCATTGGGGAACTCGTTGATTTTCCCACTTGCCACTGCCCAGGCCTGTGGACACACACACATTCAAAGCATCAAGACACAGAGCAGGAATTCTCTTGTAGATAAAACAGCTTTTTAAGTCTGGACTAAAACAGCTGGGCTAAATATGTCAATATATTTACACACATTAATTACTGTATACATACACCTATACCTATCTGTCTGTATGTGTTACTATAGAGATACCAGAGTCATAAAAATACTTAAGCTGCTGAAACATACCCGGAATATTTTACTATCCTCATCGTTGCAGTCTTTCCTGGAGTTGTGCTTCCACGGGACTCTGAATTTGTTTTGATCCACGTAGCACAGCCCCACGTACTGGCCCGTCTCCACTTGCTCGATGAGCCAACTGGCAAACTGAGGCTTGGCTGGACTGAGAGGAAACACGACAGATCCGTATTGTTCAGAGACGCAACTTAACAAAAGGCGCCGACACATGGAAGTGAGAGAATATGCAGAGAAAGCAATATGCAGGTACATTTATCATGATCTCTGTGCGTTAAAAAAAACGACTCCACACGAAACATCACTAGTTCAAAATACTCAGTAAATAAACCAGCTCAAAAATAAATATAATAGCAAATGCCCAGAGCAGAAAAGCAGATATTTCATCATACCTTTGCATTTTGCCGCAGAGATATTAATATTGTTGTACAATACTACGAGCTGTACTAGTTTGTCTCGGTAATTTTTGCAAGTTTTATACACCCACATCTATGACGTGATTTGGACCTGGGGTTTTGTGATATGGCAGGCCGTTTTAACATAAAATCGGTTTCGTCTGCCTATTATTAGATTCTAGATATCTAAAACTGCATTTTGACTAAATGCAACTGCATTTTGACTCTCCTGAATAGTAAGTTATGACATTTACATTTATATTATGACTAGTGAGAATAACGATTAACGACATTTTCAACTACATTTCGACGAGTTCAAATTCTCAAATGACGATGATGACACAATATCTCAAATGACACCACTCATTTCACCTCACACATCTTTATTTACAATTTATCTCAAACATATTTTTTAAAGAATTGCAAGGTCGACCCCTTCTGCTGTCCAAACAGTTGCCTGCAGAATTGTGGGTGCATTTGTCAGAAAAATGCCTTCATGTACTTGAAGACCGCTTCGGAAATCTGCAAAGATTTTCTTGTTTAGTCACTTGCGACAAACACAATGCACTTTAAAAAAGTCTTGAAAAGCTACAAGTCAATTGAAACCTCCATACAAATCAACAGTAAGTCTGACGTCAATTATAATGGTCAGAATGTTGTCAGAGATATCTTAATTTACTAACACATATGGTCACTCATAAGCCAATTTGCAATTTCACATAACTTGAACGTGAGTGCGGGGAAAATAGATTTTATGTTAAAACGTCCTGCCATAAACTTCTCCTTTAAAGGGAGGTGGCAGCCACTCAGAGGAGGAGACGGTGCTCACCGGAAGCTCACAGGCCGCGCGCCCTGCTTCATAGGAAACTGAAAGTTTCTTTGCTGATCGTGTTTCATCACGTTAAGGGATTTGCCTTGCGTCATCGGTTTTTTCATCACCACACGTCCGGAATATGCTCTGTATCCTGTCTTTTTCAACCATCACAGCGCCACTGGAATTTACTTTATATTGAATTGCACTGGGATCTACAGGGTTTTATTTTTTTAAGATTGGAGGTCCGAGTGTTGTATTTGTTTTGAGTTTCAACTATAAGACTTGATTCCTTAAATAAAATCATGTGGAAATCCGAGTTAAAACATTTAGCTGGGCTATGTAATATTAATTTAAAGGCACGTTTGATGCAGGATTGTGACCCGTCAGTAAAAGAAAAAAGAAGTTTCAGGTGAAAGCTTTAAGAAGAAGCTTTACCTTCACAGACCAGGTGTACCTTTAGATCCTTGCTAAATTGGTGAGCCACAAAACCACCCAGTTCCACAGAATACAGACAACTCATTTAAACATTCTTGTGATCCTGACACTTTCAATATCTGAATCATGCAGGTGTGAACTTGTCATGAGACTGAATCAGAGAGAGGGAGTTGATTTTAGACAAACGACATGAAAAACCAACTGCATTTGCTCTTTGATCCAAACTGGACACCACTTCCTCTTTCCGGAATTAGAATTTCATCACAGCTTCTTTTTTGCTCTATATTCCACAACTCGAGCACAGAAATGAGGAAAAGGTCAAACGTCAGGTTCCTGTGTCCTGAAAGTCGCCACTGCGACTGCGCTTCGTCTTACTATTTTGCACCCGAGGGGAAACACCTCTATGTATCATTGTGTGCTGACCACATGTTGCGTTAGAGAAGATATTTTCACCTCACTGTGTAAGGACTAGAGTTCTCAGACGCACAAATAGACTAGAAATGTGTCAGGAATAGGGAAGCGATACAAACTCTGTAAAGGGACGCTTCCATTTTTCTGGTCACAGGAAATAATATACACGCTATTCAAACAGCCCCTCCAAGAGGAGAAAAGCCCCCAGTGGAGTCGTGGAACATTGTTATAAGATCCAGCTTTCACATAATGCTAATTTATTATGCATGCACAATGTTAACACAGTGGAATACAAATGTCTTGAATTTTTCTACATTTTGTCACATTACAACCGAAAATGCCAATGCCAAATTGAGCATAATTGTGAAAATGATATCTGTTTTACTTTATTGAAAGACAGCTCTGGCTCCCATTGGAAAGAAACCATGAAATTTAATGTTCAAGTCTAATGTCTGTCCAACCTTTTGTAGACTCTCACAGGTTTCCTTCCAGGGTTTTTCTTTGTTTAACTTCATCCATTGTCCCATTCAGTTTGACCAGGTTCTCTTGCGCTGCAGAATAAAAGGAATCCCAGAGTATAATGCTGCCATCACTATGTTTTTACTGTGGCAATGATGGTGTGTGCAATCTGTCACAAAGACCATTTCACATACAGGTCAACAAGTTTAACTTTGCTCTCATCTGACCTGAGCGCATTCTTTTACAAGTTTTCTGTGCCCTTTGTGTGGCTTGTGGCAAACTGCCTTACGCTCAATTTTTATATGATGATTGAGCATTGATTCATGAGAGAATCTAAACTATACAAGTTGTTTTGTAATCCAGATTAGCTTCAAACATCTCCACAACTTTCTTCCTAACCTTCCTACTGTGTTCCTCGACCTTTATGATGCCATTTATTACCAAATTTGCTCTAAAACTAGTGAGTTTAGTGCATTTAATGGTTGAGGCTATTTTTGCAACATACTCTGCACCAATCTTTTTTTGTCTTTTGCTATGGAAAGTACAATTGGACCAGTTCTTTTGTGAGGGGTTTTCTATCTCCCTTTCTGTAATCCCAGTCATAGTAGACGGTCCTTCATATTGAGCCTTATTTTCCTGGACGTCTCTTCCTAGTCAGCGACTAGCATGTGCACAAAGCATGTGGTCTGTGGCCACATGCTTTGTGCAGGATGATGGATTCATCCAGAACTGTTAGATGAACTTCATTAGACAATTTATATCAGCTGGTGTTACATGAGCAACTGAATCCAACTTTATTATTTCATAATTTGGGTGTAATCTGTGCAACACAGTTTTAATCTGCACATGTTTGGGTCGGGCTGATAATTTTAACAGTTTGAATTTTATTGACAGGATTTGATTTTGTATCTGAATATGAACTGAAACTGCTTACCTTAGATGACATTTGATGTGAATTAGTGCCATGCAAATAAACTAGTCCTTTAAACTATATGTTGATTTAAGATGGCTTACGTGGTGCCAATACCAAACACGGCAGTTAGTTATTAGAGGATAAACTTTCATTGTGCAGCTGCAGTCAGTTGTGAGTCTTTCACAGTTTTAATGGGATTTTTACAGGGAATTCTTAAAACACTCATTCTTCATTCATTCCTCTTCTAATATTGGCTCTGTCTTCATCTGTCATGTGCAGATTCCCCACTCAGCCAGTTAGTCAATTGCCAACCTGCAATCTATGAATCTGTGTGTGAACACATTGTTCACATACTGTCGGGAAGACTTCAGTTTAAAACATTTCCTGTAAACGGACACGCCTTTACCTGTACCTACTAGCCTGGCAGGCTTAATGAGTCTATTTTTGGATAGAAGTGAAACTAAGCTGTACTTATTGTGATGGTAGATATGTCACATGGTGTCTTATTACTGTTTAAAAAGATAGGAACAACCATTTCTTAAAACACTGGAATGTTGGTGCAAGAAGACACAGCTAAGATCAGAGTGAAAAGCAAACATTCAATTACAAATAAAACTGACATTTTAACCAAGAAATTCACACCTTCTGGTAGCTTAATAAGATTTGCAAGGTGTGTCATAGTCATTTAAAATTTAAATTGCAAAGGAATAACGGCATATTCAGTTTCATTTGGCTCTCTTGTGATCAGGATATTCAATTAATGGCAGAAGAGATACCACAAGACCAACACTAACAGCTGAGTAACAGAGGTCCTTAAGTGCCCCCTGCTGGTGACAAGGAGAGGGAAAACTCCTTCAACACTTGATATATACAGAATTAGGACATTTGAAAGATAAAAAAGGGGGTGGATGGTCGAGTATACCACAGATATACCCGACTATCCCCGGATATAGCCATTTTAATACTATTGCTTTGAAAGAGTTGAAAGCACAGAGATTTCTTAATGTTTTCTTAATAAATGTTGAAAATGCTTTTTAATACCTTTGAGTAATGTGTGTATATATATATATATGTATATGTATGTTGCTGGAAATAATAGCTTAATTATGCTAGTTTTAATTATGTTTAACTTAGTGCATGTTGAAATATAGGTTTGATCGTGATTGTTTTGAGGAGGCCTCAATTTAGACTTACGGTGTAATCAATATATAACTTAGTAGAATTTTTTTTTTTCTTAAACATAAATCTCACATTTTGATTAAAATTAGTCTATGTAGTAGTGTTTTTCATATTAGATTACATTCTTAAAAGTGTGTAAGTTATATAATCATCTGAAAAACATTTTAGGTCATTATAACCAAAGAAGTAATGATTATGAAAATTAGCACGTTTCATATAATATCTTCAAACTCATATAAAACAGACATGAGTGTAATAGATGTTTTAGTGCTCATGTCTGTTTTATATGAGTTTGAAGATATTATATGAAACGTGCTAATTTTCATAATCAAAATCTGCTGTTTAATGCACTGGGTCAGATGAGAGGTCAGGAGAGCTCTGTCATGACTCAGGAACCAGTTTGAAGCAGCTTGAATGGACGAAAAACCATGGATATTTGATAAACTTCAGTCCTGCTTTCTAAATGTTTCCATATGAAATAAGCACATCTATTGTTTATACCCTGGAAAAGTATATGCGGGGAGGATGACTTGGACCACGGAGAGATTCATCCCTTGACCTTGGTAACACCTGCATGGTCTCTGGTGTGCAAACAGCAGCCCGTCATTGCGGGCTGTTTTCACGCAGGCAGAGACCACGGTACGTCAGAATGCATCAGATAGCAAAAAAACTGCCTTGAGGTACTTTGATTTAAAAATAAGTGAGATAAAACAGCTAGTCAGATTGCTGGTGTTTGATTGTTTTCCTTGCACACAACGGCGCTCCCCAATAGACGCGTCTTTGTATTTATGCACTTTTCTGAGGTAATTTCTTCTTTGTGGCTTTGGGTTCCGTCAGCCGCAGTCGTCAAGCCTCCATCCGCCGCAGTCGTCTGGCCTCCGTCAGCCGCAGTCGTCTGGCCTCCGTCCGCCGCAGTCGTCAGGCCTCCGTCCGCTGCAGTCGTCTGGCCTCCGTCCGCCGCAGTCGTCAAGCCTCCGTCCGCCGCAGTCATCTGGCCTTGTCAAATCTAGTTCAAAACAGAAATGTTGCAAATTCTCATGTGTTAAATGTCAATTTACAGTCTCATACAACCAAGCAGCAACAGGTCAACTCGAGTCGAACTAATCTAGAGTCACGATCATGTGAGTCGCTCACCACACTATAGCAATCGTCCGCCGCAGTCGTCTGGCCTCCGTCCGCCGCAGTCGTCAGGCCTCCGTCCGCTGCAGTCGTCTGGCCTCCGTCCGCCGC